>JAPYZE010000856.1:0-62930 GCA_030522805.1 Leptomastidea abnormis
TATATATATAGATATATATATATATATATATATATATATATATATTTCTCTCTCTCGCTCTCTCCGTCTATCAAAAGCAGTTTAGTAACTTGTTTGCGTGACCTCCCCTTACCCCTAGTATATATGTACTCACAACCGAGACGCATCTGAATTTGTATTAATGCATGAAGAACTTTAGATTCAGCTGTATGTATGTATATATGTATGTGTGTATGTATGGCTCCTGTTACACTTAGAAGCTCATACTATGTGCTTCTGCAGTTGCTCTTGCGGGTCTCTCTGCGCTTCAGATCTCTCTGATATATATACTAGTCCTCCCTTATATATGTAACACCTATATTCAACTACTCAACTCGCGCTTATCACTTTGCTATGTTGTAGGTATATATGAGTAAGTTCGTTTCTCTGTGAAGTTTAATTATTGCTAAGTGGGTAATGAGCTATATTTCATTTAGTTTGTGGTTTAGTAGGGTAATTTTTTAATTGAATGGATTATTTTATATATTAAAAAATTATTGTTTTTTTGCATTAATGTTAAATGTTATTCTTTGTAAATTAATTAGGTACAAAAAAAATATAAATAAAAATTATGTAAAAATATATCATTAATGTATACTATCCCGGTGTACATGGTAGTACTTGAGGCGTACAGTATCCAGGCGCTACTTTTAATAACTATATCTACATATGGTTAAAAGTATAGTCATGTGCGGTTTTGTGGTACTGCGGTTAAACTATACTCTCGTCTCTCGTACAAGAAGTTCCGGAATTGAAATTTAACAATTTTTATAAATTTTTAAAAATTTATTTTCTTTGGTCGACAAGTCTCTAGCCAAATTCTTGCAGAAATAATTTGGTATTATCGATATTATAATCTAACTTTTGCTAAAATTAATTATAACTTTCTAAACATTCCAACATATGCATAAATTAATTTTTTAAAATAAAACTTAAATGCATATTTTAAATAATATTTATATTTATAAAAAAATATCAATTTCACCAGATACTTATAATAATCACATTGCAATAAGGGAAATAAGAAATAATCGTGTGTGTTTTCGTTAGTATATATAGCCTCTCTTGCTTAAAATGGCTCTTTTCAGTTTCCGCAAGTTAGGAAGCCAAGCGAGAGAGAAAGAGAAAGAGAGGCTGCCTGCTTGCCTATACCTCGGCATATAACTACTAATTAGATCAAGTAATTTAAAGGCCACTATTGCTAATGGTCGGAGCGTGCAGTGTGCACTGTACACTGCTCTAGAGAGAAAGAGAGAGAGCTTAGGGAAACATGAACTCGAGACGTGCCGCCGATATCTGGCTCTGATATCTGTTTAATAACGCAGTGGTGAACCTTCTCTCTCTCTCTCTCTCTCTCTCTCTCTCTCTCTTGCCTGCGGCAGAGATGAGACACATATATAGTCGTGACTTCTCTCCAAGCTCTATATACAATTTCTCTCTTTGTGTGTATGTACGGTATATGTATGGTACCTCGAAAATTAATGAAATTTACGCTGGAAAGTGTTCGATTACAATACTATCGTTTTAACTTTAATTATGTTTGGTGATAAGCAAAATTATCTAGTTAAACTTATTGGTAAAGTTGAGTTTATACTGGGTGAATTTCTATTTCTCAATATTTCTAAAACATTATTGCAATAAATAAGTGAAAATAGTAAAAGTAAATCAGTTTCTTTTATTCTTTGAATCCTAATAAAAATTTACTAAAGACTGAAGAAACAATCACTTCTATCTCCGCAGCTTTCAAGACGAGTACAACCTCCTTATACCGGATCAAGCTCTAATCCCACAAGTCAGACTATCCCCCCTAATCTACTGATATTGTATAGCTACATAGAACTGTTTGCCTTCATATTGTCTCTCTTACACAGACTCCGGGGTCAAATAACCATGACCAGCTTCCACATCAAATACTATCAGTACAGTAACGCAAGTATCAATGTGACCATCAGTACAAACGCGGACCTTTCGTATAAAAGCGACTCCACTTTATTCCCAGAATCCGATTGTACACGCAAGCAACTGTTTCGAGTGAGAGTTTATAAGAGAAACTATAAGCTGCGTGATTACTACTAAGATGTGAATATAAGGTATTTTGTATGTTTTTTAAGAATTTTTTGTTTTGTTGGTTTTTGTTTGGAAGATTGTTTTATTATTTTCTTGTTGTTATTATTGTTTTGATGGTTGTATGATTGTTTTGACAATTCAACTGTTTTTTTCTCTTTACTGTTTTGATTAACCAAATATAATTAACGATTTACATGATTTTACACTTCAATTTGAATACATACCATTCACTCTCTCTCTTCTTCTCCTTTATATCTCAAGGGAGGAAATAATGTGATCTTCTTGCTGCGAAGTGGTTTCTAAGATTTCGCGAGAAATTGACATCTAAGGGGGAGAATAATTCAATATTTCCCTTGAGAAATATCTTGATTAAGTTTTGGTAACCTTACAAAAACAATATATTATTATTATTATGCTTGTGATTTTATTTTATTTTCGCTCTGGTAAATTGATAGATTTTTCATGGTTTTACGTAAAAAAAAAAAAAGATAATATGATTCTCATGTTGATTTATTTAATAAACTAAGATCGACACGCGTGTTGATATTCTGATTGTTAGATATTTAAACCCAAGTTTAGTATGCAATATTTTATCTACTTTATAAACATTATAAAAATTAAATTTATAATTTTATCTTAATTGTAAATCAAACTTCAAAAATATCAAAATTTTGACAATTTTGGCCAATTAGTTTTACACAGGTTTTAGATAACAGAACAATTATCATTGCTTTTTTTAACTATTTTAACTACAATATACGCTTGGCAATACTACTCGATTGTCCAGTTAATTAAAAGTTTTGTTAGTGGTATTCCAGTACTATTCAGGATCAAAATGAACAACAATTTAGGGCTTTTCGTTTATTTGTTGCTTAAACTTAGAAACTATACTATCTGATAGTTTTAGCCAAGCATGGTATATAATGATTGCGCAAGGGAAAGGACACACTACTATACTACACCACTGGCAATTAATCAAGCTCATAGCTTGAAAATTCAACTTTTCGAGCCTTGGGAGACAACTTCTCTTTCTCTCTTTCTCTCGTTGAATGTGCGGTGACTCACAAATTGACATTAAAACGTGTGTCTCGACTTTACATTTGCATGTACTGTTTTAAGTTAATTTTAGTTGTTCTATACATATACATGCATATACATACACGTTTATTCATGCCTCTTCTAAAACTAACGGACAAAATTTAATAGAATATATGTTTCCTTATTGTTTTAACCAGAAACGATAAACAAGTTAATCTACTAATTTTTTCTTTTTTTATCTTTTCTTATGTTTAAGTGTTTTTCGTAAAATTGAAATTGTTAAAATAAAAATCATTTTATCGTCTATTAAGTGTAATTTAATAAAACATTTATTGTTGGACGAATAATTAGGTCCTCCCTCGTATGATAATACTTTATATAGCTATTTAAGATCGTACTTGTGTGTGTGTGTGTGTGTGTTTTCTCTTGTATTTTTAAGTATACACACGATGTTAATAACAAAACAACCTTTAAACGTCTTAAAACGACTTGGCATTTAGCTTTTCGCAAGGTGCTTAGAGTCGTTTACGAGTCACTTAATCTCTCACCTCTAACCTTTCTCTCTCTCTCTCTTTCTTACTCCTTAAACTCCTCCTTTTCTCATTTCGCATTAAATGCACAAGACGACTACGACAAGAGAAGTGCTAATGAGACCTTTTTGAAGTTTCTCTTAAACTCTATATGGATCTTATCCCTTTAAAGTTGTATACTTATATGCAGTTTACATTATAATACAAAACTTTTAAACGTGAAATCATGCAAGATTGTTTTATTTTTTTTTTTAATTTTTCTTATTTGTCTCTTATATTTATAAAAATTATATTTAATAACTCAATTTTATAAACTTTATTCATCCTCAGTACATATTTTTATTTTATCTCAACATCATTAACTTTCAGCAATACTAGTACTCTAGCAAATTACTCTCGTACAAAAAATTTTTCTCGCAAGATTAAAACATTTTAAAAAAGAATTAAGCCGTTTTAACATAGCGAGCTTGCACACACATACATACACACAAATACAAATTCAACAATGCTTTTGCTGTTACCCTCCAGGCCATTCTTAGACTTATACGTAAAGCAGCCGTTGTACGTTTATACGCATTCACACACACACATGCAAAATACTCATCCTCCTTTCCATTCCCTCTTCCTACTCTCTCTCTTCTACTACCCACCATATACCATTAAAGCGATACTCGCGCATAGGAGCTTTGCTTTGTTTGCATTTCGCGGAAGAGTCAGTTTCCCTGTGCCTCATCCTCCTACTCCTCAACATATCCTCTATTTCTCTTTTCCCGAGCTGTTGCTGCTGCTGCTTCTGCTAGCTGCTTTCCAGATGCAGTGTATGTATAATTTCGCTTTGCACAAGGGGGATGCTATGCATGCACACGCGTGTGTGTATGTATGTATCTATATGTATGTGCAAGAGCGCAAAGTACAAGCCGCAAGACTTGTACTGCTTCGGGGCTCCTTTTCGAATTGTTGTGTACGTCGTTTGTCGTTCAACTCTGTGTATGTATGTACAGAGATGCATATTGGTGTATTATGTGTATGTGTGCAAGTATTGTGTCTTTTTTGGTTTATTTCCCGTATATTAAAGATGTACCTATAGGGTAAAAAAAGATTTAATAATCTTTGAAATTACCTGCTTTTGTTAAATTGAAAATTAAAAAAAAAAGAGATTCAAATGTATTTGCTTATTTAACAATTAATACAGCAGATTCTACTTTACTTTAATCAAATCATTTAATTTGTAGATAAAAAGGATAGATGCAGAATTAAAGCCAAAAAGTTTTTGACTGTTATCACTGTTAAAAGCTCTCGAATCTCTTCAATCTGGCTATCATTTTCGTTGGCTTATTTCAGGTGTACTATAGAGTTAGCTGCTTTTGCCAATTCGTAGCAACTATAAGGAAAGCATCCTCTCTTTCCATCTAACTCTCATCTCTCGTTCTTACAGTCATAACGCTTCTCTCTTTCTCATGGAAAGGGCAAACGTCGAGGGAAACAAGGATCGAGGCATTTTATTTAATTAAGCACCAGTCTCCCTCTCTCACTCTCTCTCTCTCTCTCTTACCCTTTCTCTCTCTATTGCTGTATACCAAACCCTTTTACCCTCCTCCTCTGTCGTCCCTATGCGTATACCTCCAAGCAGCTCTACTCCATTCCTCCCTATACAGTTTCTATGGGCGTCGCGCATCCTACGTATATAGATATACATCTACACCACCTCGGTGCGTCCTGTTTATGCCCCTTGGGAGATCCCCAAAGGTTATAGCTACCTACAATCTTATATATTACCATGGCGCGACGCTCTGGCTGATTATGCGTATTCCTTATATGTGGGTATATGTGTGTGTGTGTGTGTATGTATATGGGAATTAGTGCTTAGAGAGCAAGGTAGTATACTTGCGACATGTTACGATTCGAGAAGGTACAACGAATTCTTGATTAAAAATTTTTGAAATTTATTATTATATAAAACAATTGAGAAAATAAAAAGAATTTAGTTTTTTTGTTTTATTTTTTTATTTAATAAATTTGATAAATAATTTAATTTTATGCAGTTTGGAATGTAAATGCATATTGATAAAAAAAAAAATTAATTAATTTGTTTTTTTTTAGTGAATGAAGGTGTTTGGATAATTATCATCCCGTGCCTTAGACTATAAAAGTAAATTAATTAGACTATAAAAGTAAATAAACCTTTTTGATACTTGAATAAATATATTTCGGCATAAGAGTATTTGATGCAATGATTCAATTGAAGTATACCGGGAATTGAACCCATGAACTTGTGGATTACAAATCAGGCGTTCTATCAATTGATCAATTTCAGACCTTTACTTTGCTTTAATCATATTTTATATTATTTTTTCAACTTTTATCGTACTCTTTTTATACCAATAAGTTATCAATATTGAACATTTATTTATAGAAATGAAATTGCCACAAATTAACAAACAAACTTAAAAAATTTTAAATCTATTTTTTATTAAGTTATTTTTAATTTTTTCTGATTCACTTCTTCTTCCCTTTCTCACTTTTCGTCATTCTTTTTCTCTTTCCCTCTAATCTTCTTCATCCAGTTTCCACCCTTACACCCTCTCTCATTCACTTTCTCTCTAAGTTCTCACTCCTCTTGTCCTTCTTTTTGCATCTTTCTCAATCTCTTTTAGGATAGTATAGCTTGAGAGAGAGAGAGAGTTTCCGATAAAGGCCGGACAAGCCATCAAACGACAGCCACTTGATGGATGCTAATGGATCATTATCGTTAATGTAATGATGATTGAGAGGATGTCGTCTAGGCACTCGATTGATAGCGGATATGCTGCTGCTGTTACTGCTATATTGCTCCGAGAAGGGAAGAAATTCCATCGAATTGTCGATGCTTGCGCTCTATACTATACACTCCATCCAGCAATAGCAGTAACAGCAGCGCAGTCTCCGGGTTTCGAGTTTCCACGTCAATTGTTCAGCCCTTGTACATAAACGACTATATGTACCTACATATATAAATGCAAGCTGAATCCATTGTGTGTATCTGTGTGTGTATCTCGTAAACAAGTGGATGAATCATTATCCGGCTATTTGGTTTTACTATTTATTTTCAAAATCTGTTGTTGGCTAATTATCAAATTTAATCTTTTTTTTTATTGAATCTGTGTCTCATCGATCTTGGATGATGAATTATCTTATCTCTACTATTGTACAGAATTGAAAAATGACAATGTCTAATATTTATAATTTTTTTATTTTTATAATTTACCTAAATAATTTGAAATAACAATGTTTAATAGGTAATTTATAAGACGTTCTTTTTTTATACATCGTCTCTTTCATCCACCACTTCTACCCTTCTTTTCGTGACTTTGTTCCATCGAAAATAAAGTGCACTAACAACGCGGCAAACGACTTTGCAATTTTTCTCTTTATTGTCAAAAGAAAAGAAAAGGAAGAAAGAGAAAGAAGAGAAAAAAAATAAAACGATGCTACTGGCCGCTTGCAAGTCCTTTTTTTTCTCTCTCTCTCTCCGGAAAAAAAACGTATAAGAGAGAAAGAGGCGTAATCCTAACTATCGTTTTACGACGCCATGCCGAGTCTCCGTCTGTTATTCGCTGTTCGGTTAACGGGCGCCACCACCACCCTGGCCGTGGGAAATGGTGCTGCTATACACCGAAGCAGAAGGTTAAAGTATAAGAAGAATAAGAATAAGAAGAAGTTGGTGGTGTTGTGAAAGTAAAGGAGAAATGATAATGCGAAAGTTTTCAAAGAAGAAGAAGAAAGCTAAGATAGCAAAGAGCTTGCGGGTGCATCATGCGGTGTGTATATATACGCGAGTGTTATTTGAATGCAATAGCAGAGAGTGCATTTACCAGAGGATATGTTGTTTTGTATATAATACATTTATATTGTGTTGTCTGAGAGATCTGACTTTTTTCGGTTTTTTATAAAGTTTTGAAAATGGGAGTCTTTTGTTATATCCGGATGTAGAGTAATCTGTTGTTTTGAATTAAAGTTTAAGGATGTATGACTTACTCTTTTATTTATTTGAACATTATTTTTTTATTATTATATGTTAACAATTGTTGTTTAAAACACATTTGTCTTGTATGTTGATGTCGGAAATTTCTTGTTTGAGATTTTTTATTATTTTTTCAGATGGATTTGTTTCCAAGAAATAATCTAATAAATCTGTGAGTATTTTGACTCTTGGTCTGCTGAAAAATTCTTTCATCATTTTTTGTACTTCATTCTTGGAATTTAATTTTTTGGTTAAAATAAGTCTGCAAAAAATATTATTAATATGTAAATGAATTATGCAAATTTTTTGTTGGTTATGATGACAACTTAGTAAACATATTAATATTTAGAAAAAAAAAATTTCAACCTCTAATAAGTTCTAATAACCTCAGTATTAATGAAACTAATCCTTGAATTTCTGGATGATTTTTAAAATATGCTTCATTCTCTCTTCTTTCAATCAATTTTTTTTGGTCTAAAATTTCTTGATCTTCAGGTTCTAAAATACTAGAATTACTATTTTTTGAGTCAGATGATTGCGTTCCTTGATTTTCTGAATTACATAAATTTTCGCATTCTTCTGGAAGTCTTGTTGCCATTTTTAATTTTTTTTTTTTATTTTAATTATCGTTTCAAATTTTTGTTGACCATAAAACTTTGGATCCCCGTTAGAAAAAGTTTGGTTATAAATATGTCAATAAAAAAATCATAACAAAAACAAATGTATACTTAATTCATTAACGACAGTAATTTTAAATAATTTAAATTAATTTAAAAAATGTTCAAATAACTTAACTAATAAATACGATAATTTTTTAATTTTTGTTACATATCCTTTAAGGGTATGCATCATACCGACGTAGAGACCTACCTCGTATTTTGCAGTATTCGTCATTAATTGACATATTTTTCAAAATGTAAGAGTTTTCCGACACTGCAAAATAAGGATTAAGTATTGACTACAGTTTTAGGTTAGGTCTGAGGCATGCCCTTAAGAACTTTTAATTTTTTAATCTTAATAACATTGACGTTACTACTGACTGTATAGCATACAACACGAACTAGCCACCTATACCAATAAAAAGAAAAGAAATCCTCCCTTGGCTCGACCTTCCCCAACGATTTCATATGAACAAGATAATCGCCGATAGCAATGATATTTACGAAACACTCAAAATTACCATATATCTACTGGATTATATGAGGTATATTGGTGGTAGGCTGTCGAATTACACGAAACTGGCAAGCGTATACTTACCCCCTTTCCTCCTTTCAAAAAAAAAAAAAAAATTCTCCAGCTACGCGCCAATCTATAATTAATAAATCTCAACGCGACAGGCTTATACTATGCGTATACAACGTTATATATACACATACATAGTGTATTTATACCAGGGCGCGAATATAACGTGCTTGGGTTAATAAATCCATGCCCGATATCTGATAAGCAGGGCGCAGAAACGTGTTATCGCTATCACCCAGATGTATATAGACACATACACACAGACACGCATTCAAAATAGTATACACTGCTGTAAAGCCAGACCGCAAAGTGTATAGTATAGTTACAAAAAAAAAAAAAAGAAAAAAAATATTTATATGGAAGAGAGAGAGGTGGTACGTTAAATATCATTCTAACGCGTTCCCGACGTTCCTAGCAATCGGAACTCCCCATGAAAATACAGTTGTCGGTGCTTCGTATCTATATACTATATGTACGTGAGTACGACTGGAATCTTATCTGTGAGCTTGCTTCTGCGAAAACAGCGCGTATATGTATGAGTATATAGAGTTGAGAATAAGGGTAAAGAACGGTTGAGTTTTTTCATCTGTGTATACATGCGAGCTTATCGCTACCTACCTATATGACTTTACTTTGCTTGGCCTTCTCTCTCTCTCTCTCTCTTTCTGATTGCTCTGCGATTAATTGGTCATCGATTAGAAGTGGCATATATAGGTGTCTGTCTCCCTGTTTGTGAATTGTTGACTTTGTAGCCTGACTGTAAAAAAGGTGGTTTTTTGTGGCTTTTTTTTTATTTTAGAGTTGAAGGTTATTTAATTATTTATTTATTTAAGTATATTTGAAAAATTTATATGAAATTAAAAAAAGATATTTAAAATTTAAAAATAATATTAATAAACTGTAAAATGAATTTAATTGTGATCAAACATTTTAGCATTGTATAAAAATTTTTTTTATTTTTTTTTGCTTTTATGATCTATGAATATATGATTTTTCTCAAAGACCGCATTTTTATGATTTATATTTCTACACAAATTTATTATACATAAACGTATTTTATTTTTTACGTTTTTATTTTACTATATATACCAAGATCGTAAAAAACGGCAAGCATATAAAAAAAATTGAAAAAAATTAAATTCTCACATCCAACTTCTTATTACTAAGAATAAAACAGTACTGAAAATATTATATAGTAAGTAAATGAAAGAGGAAGCTTATTACAAAGAGAAGGAGAAAGAAAGACAGAGAGTGAATTGTCCGCTACACAATAGATCATTTAATCTTTACAAGCCCGCATGTGCAAAATTCGCAAGCTTCGCATGGGAAGCGGCATTAATGGCTTTCGCGGCTTTAAACAATATTTAAGCAGCTTATCCGAAATTCTGCTTTCATTGCTTCCTGTATTATATAGTATTCCTTTCCCAGCTCAGCCTAAAGCTCCACACGCACTTCGGCCTAAAATTCGTAGGCCAATGAAAAAGAGAATAAAATAAAAAGTAAAATAAAAATAAAAAAATTGACATTCACATAGTATATAGTAAAGCGAATAGAAATTTTCAGAGTCTCTTGATTACGCGCTAAAAATTCAGTTTTTACTATTCAAGAGTGGCGTGGTTACTCGCAATGAAAAGCATATCTAGGCATGAACGTACGAGCACCTATATTATGAGGATTGAAAAATGACGAGAGGGAGTTGGATACTACTATACATACTGCTATACTGCTTGAAATGTCGCGGTAGGCTGGCGTTGAATTACGTTTACCTATATGTATATATCTACGCGTTCTTCGAAAATGTCACGTATTCGCGGTGAAATTTGCGAATCGGCCGCAGAGACGTTGAATTAAAAAAAAAAGAAAAAAAAATATATATGGATGGAATTGCGAAAATGTAGTTGTGGTGACTGCTGGGCTTATACCATATACTACGTAGAAATTGGTAAGACCGTTATATTCTGCCATGCGTTTCGGAAAAGCTTGATTAATTAAACGGATTTTGGAAAATGGAATTTATTCACTATGGAAATATCGTTTTATGTACCTCTTTTTTTTTATTGATTTTACAGGAAACGTGATTTATATGAAATATTATTTTAAAAGATATACTCGCAATTATTAGCATGAGAATCATATTAAATTAGTTTACAATATAAAATTATCTGCCAAGTAAAGCAACATTTTCATTACTAAAAAGAGGGGGTCCCTTTAATATCATATACATCACATATGACACAATACACACACGTGATACTTAACTTATAAAAATAATCAAACATAACACGGTTCATGACAATAAAATAAATTAAAGTCAAGAAGTTTTACAATTAAAATACAAGCTGTACATAGATAGAGAGAAAAAGAGAAATAGACGATGACGTTACAGTCTCTCAGGGGTGGCGGCGATTCAGTACAGGTAGATAGATAGATGGAAGGGTAAGAGAGAGGAGGAAGAGGAGGAGGGAAGGATAGCATTAGGCAAGCGTATAAGCGTTAATTTACGAGGGTTACAAAATTTGTGTAAGCATACACACATACTAGCGAGAAAAGAGAAAAATAGACAAACGTAATTCTACGTTACGTTAAAAACATAGTCAAGAGTACTCGAGCGCGTCAACAAGCTCACATGTAATGTTTCTCTCTATACTACTACTACTAGCACAAAAACCTATATCGTAAAATTATCGCTCACGGTTTTACATCAGGTCGCGCGCGCGCGCGAGCTTTTAAAAAAGTTTTTACAAATCCACGAGTTGTGCATGTACATATATGCTTCTTACAGCTTTTCCTCCCCTCTGTATATAATATAGGTATAGCTATATATAGCCAGAGCTCATTCGCGATTAGACGCCAGGATAAATCTCAAGTGGACTATGAGACAAGAGTTTCTCGTTGTACACTAGATGGAAATATGGTGGGCCCGCCACGAAGAGACGGGAAAAGCCCGCGAATGTCTTTCGTCGCTTTTGCTAACGCGTGTGTATGTGTATGTGTTATATAGCTGGACGTGTATGTATGAACGAGTGAGTTGGAGAGAGATAGAATATTAAGCTACCCAAGAGAGAGGAAGAGAGAGAGAGAGAGAGAGGAACATGGTTTTTCGTCGCTTCCGACGAGACCCGATAAATCAAGCGGGTAATTAGAGATGTGTTGAGATAGCGGTATACGCGAGCCCAGATTTGCGATAGTGAATCTCTTGACTCGAGCGTTAGAAAGACAGAGGGATGAGAGAGAGATTTGTGTGTGTGTGTATGTGTGTATATGGTGAGTTGGTGAGTTGAGATGCGAGTGTTGAGGAAAAAGAGGAAGAGGAAAAGAGGATTTTGTGTGTGAGAGGGTAGTTGGACTTGGAGGATTTTGAGGCTTAATGTGGATGAGATGCTTGATTTGAGAGTATAGGAAATGGTTAATTTCGTTTAAAAGAGCTTTTTTAATGCTGGATTAGATGGTTTTTAATTTGATGATTAAATGTGTGGATTATATATTTTTTTTGAGTAGAAATATATTTGATGATGCTGGAATTAAAAAAAAAATTTGTTTGAATAAAAAATTTAGAATCTACTATTCAATAGAGAATAAATTTTTTTATTTGTCATAAGATTGAGACTAGAATTATTTATTGATGGTATATAGTTCGAGTAGCATATGAAACGTGTGTATCAAAAGAAAATCATAATTTCTTGCTTTACGAGCATGCATAGGTGGCAATGCACAAAAACTTTGTCCGAAGCTTCAAAGTGATATATGCTCGTCAGGCCAAAATTAACGACGTGCAAGGATTTCAAAGAGTTTTCATATATAGGAACGCACTCTCTCACGTACACCTATACCTCTACACACATATATACGATTTCGGTAAGGTTACGTTCTGATACACATACATATATACAAATATAGAGAAAAAGAGAGAGACTCTCTTTTGCTATTCCATGTCGTGGAGGTATTTATGTGGCTCAGCCATACGTTGCTATTCCGTTTCTGTTGTTCGTACCGGAATAGCTCAATGTTCAAGCTCTCTCTCTCTCTCTCTCTCTCTTTGCCTTTGAAAATGTAATTTATTACAAATGGTCATGTTTGTTACATTTTCTTATTGATTTATTATTTCTTTTTTATTTTTTTAGTTAAGTGAAAGAAAGGTGGCAACGGTGGTGACATAGAGGAAAAAAAATTATAATTCATATTTGATGATTAATCTATGTCAAAAAATTTTTTAAACCATTCAACATTTTTTTTCAAATGAAATTACATTACAATCCACCTTTTGTAAAATACAAACGTTTAAAAAAATTATCTTGTCAATTGACTATTATCAAAATTTAATTTTAAATTTTCATTATTCGTAAAATATTTTCCCTAACTTAATACAAAGTATTAGATTTTCTTTTACATTCTAACATATATCAATCTTAATCACCTAAAAAAGCATAAGTGTGATAGTTTCTTTGAGAGAGCGTTGGCTTCACAATCCACAAGTCTTGGATCTTGGGTTCGATTCCTTATGTGAGTTAATAAGTTATCGCACGAGTCTTTGAATATCGAAATACGCTCATGAGAGTGTTTGAAAAGAAAAAAATAATAACATTTTAACAATTATACTTTAGCAATTACTTATGATTTTTTATTCCCAACTTCCTTATATAAATGTTAAAAAAAATATATATTTTGCAATTAGTGCGATAACAATAACGAATATAACAATAAACAATAATGTCTACTATTTATTTACTAAAATAAAAAAAAGGGATTGAGATATAATATGAAATAACAATCCATTAAATAATCAATTCAAGTCAATTATCACCATACATAATTATAAAGACAGAGTTCACTATATACAGTTCCAGCCACACTTAATCCTTAATAAAAGTAACGACAGCCACGCGTCAAAATTGCTGGTAGGCAATATTTAACTCTCATTATAACAGAACATATACACATACACATACTCTCACGAAGTAATAGGTACCAGAGTTCTATGATTAACGGCATGCGGTAGGCCACCCGTAAATACACAAAGAGACGCGCACAGCAAGAGTGAGAGAGAGAGAGAGAGAGAGAGAGAGAGAGAGAAAATCAACCACACAGCATCCAACTATAACCACATTTATATAGGTTACCAATATAAAGCAAAGTGAATATGTATATACATACATACGGAAAAGAGAGCCCACCCTCGCATCGTATCGAGCATTTAGTCTCAAATGAAAAATGACCTTGCAGAGTTTGAACGTTTGTTTGAGGATATCGCGTTTACGTATGTACATACCATACACCCGCGACTTTCTGTAGCTACAGGAAAAGCATATAGCGTTGATTAATACGCTCATTACACGGTACCAGTTGCTGCTGCTATGTATATGACGAGGATCAAAGAGCGTGTAAAAGAGAAAGAGCAATGGCGCTAAAGTGCACGACGACTATCGGAAAGAAGCAAAAAGGAAAATTGTGATGATGATGATGATGAGGTCGTGTGTAGTAGAGGGTGTATAGGCACGTGTATGTTTAAGCGGCGCTTGTATGTATAAGGTCAACTTGTCGGATTTGCTTTCTGTTGAGAAAGTGAAATATGTTCTGGAGGACTATTAATATAAGGGAGTGCGAAGGCGTTCTAACTGAGAAATTCTTTGGTTATAAGTGTTTAGTTTGTTATTTTTTTTTTCTTTTTATTTTATGTATGTGGGTGTGTGATGGACCACCCTTTAATTTTTTTTATTTTGTTTCAGTTCAACATAAAGGCAGTTAAAGGCGTGATGTTAGTCCAGTAGTACTATATTTGTTGATTTTGGATATCTAGATGTATATCTTTGGTTGTGATGTTTTTAATGGTTGATACTTGTTTTTTTATAATTTGATTTTTAGACCAATTATTATGAGAATTATTTTTTGAAAAAAATAAAAAAAAAGAACTGGCAAGATAAAAATAATCTTAGAAGAAAAAAAAAACAAATTATCATGAAAAACTTGACAACTTATTTGTCAAACTATATTTAAAAAATTTAAGAGACACACAGCATATGCGTGAGTTTTGAATTCATGCAATACACCACAGCATATAGTATAGAAAGGTAAAAAAAGAAAAGGTTGGAGAATTCGCGATTCTCCCTTCCGATTTTCGCATCCGCGCGTATTCGCTCGTAAGGAATAACCAGGCACAATGGGTTTGCATTGCAAGAGAAAAAGAGAGGAAGAGAGAGAGCCCTAGGCAAATCTCATATTTCCGCTGGCTTTAACGATGTGTGCAATAAAGTGGGCGAATGAAAGAACGGCCAGCTGATGCGGAGATGGAGGAGGAGGAGGAAAATGAAGAAGAGAAAAAGAAAGAAAGAGAAGCTGCTGCAGAAGCAGGGAGTCTGTGAGGATTGTGTAACCAGTGCGCACATACGAAAGATGAAAAAGAACGAGATAACGAAAGAGAATATATATATATACGTACAGATAAATATACCTATATTCAGGGTGAACTGCATTGTGAACTGAGGTATTATGACGGTTAATTCAGCATTTGAAAGCCACATTATTTTTTTTAGCTATAAATTTTATTTTCATTGCGATTTTTAGCTCGTTTATGTACGTGCATGCGTGCTTGTGTGTGTGTGGGGGGCAGAGTAAAGGGAGTAAAGGGATTGGATTATGGATGTAGAAAGGGAGGATGCAGATTTGAAAGATGAAAATTAGTGAAATAGAAATTAGAAGAAATTTTTAAATAAAATATTTTTTTTATTAAGTGAGAAATTTTGATAATTTAATTTAAAATATATGTAAAGGGTATAAGATGAAAATATTATAGAAATTTTTGAGATTAATAATATTTAAATAATTTTAAAACTAATTTATTATTAAATGTAATGAATATTATTAAAATATTATATTTTTTTTTATTAACTTTCAGTAAAATAATGTTCTTGCATTTTTAATAAGCTATACTATCACTACATACATCTTAGCTTCGAAGGGTAGCAGTGTTCAGGCGCTTATATTATATGATTGTAAAGTATATAATACACGCATTAATGATTTAAAATATGCTATACCTACATAATTACCATTACAATAATTACAAATTACTGTTTAATAAACAAACCCAAATACTAATGAGAAATTACACAAATAACATTAATTTATTACAAATGAAAAAAAAATCTCACTTCATTAAATTTATCATCCAGTCTCTATAAACACAAACTATCCGTACACTCTTTACATTACAATAACTCTCACAAATTGCTAATATCTTCGAATTAGTCTCTAATACAAGTCTTCTCTTATAGCAAAGCGATAGTTTATACATAAACAGCCAGTAAATATAAGCAGCCAAGATTCTCTTAAAGCTCACGGTCACGCCAGAGCCAATATATAGACTTGACTGCACTTAAATCACGATGCATATATAATTCCGCATATATAAGTACAGCACTCTGCTACTGCTTCTGTAGCTTCTGCAACTTGTCGAGTGTGCCACTGGAGACAAGCGTGGACACCTGAGAGCAACTCTCTCTCATTGGTCTCCCGTAGTGAGTGCAAGCACACACGGAGTACTTATATACATTCGATTTCTACTTGCGCAGCCTAGAATTCCCCTTTCTCTCTTTAACTAAGGATGCAAGCAAGTCCTTCTTCGTAAGAGAGGCAGTAGCAGCATCAGAGGCACGGTTGGAAAGCTATAGTCCTCCCTGCCGTGAGCAGGAGCAGCAACAGCAACATTACCCTTATGTATGTACCTATTTACACACACACATGCGATGCTCGATCCTTCGGATTAACAACATTAATCTGTTTGCGGTAGAAGTGAGAGAGAGAGAGAGCGAGAGAGAGAGAGAGAGAGAGAGAGAGAGAGAGAGAGAGGGGGGAGGAAAAGGCCGTACTGGGAGGTCCGGATGAGCTATACGTATAAGAGAGGGAAAAGAGAAGATGGATCATGTGGGGAGAGAGAGAGAGAGAGAGAGTAGAGTCTGCGGGAGCGATCGATCGATCCCGAGCGCTAGCCGATCGCTCTTTTCCACAGCCTCAGGACTTTATGAGTGTGTATGTGTGTAGAGAAAAGCCGCAACTCGTTCCTCAGGCTTACATTATACGCGACTGACATTGCCGATTGACCGGTACCAACAGCAGCAGCAGCGAAGGAGGAGGATTAATGAATATGCGAGAGATAGAGCGAGTTATTATTAATAGAACGGCTAATTATATGCAAAAGTGGATAAGTGTAGAATGTAATATATAAGCTAATGAATTGTTTTAGCTTGATAGGAAAGTTGTGTTGATTATTTGGGATAATGCGATTGAAGATTTGATGAGGAATTATTTATTGAGGATTTGGATGTGTATGTGTGTTTGTGGGTTATAAAGATGATGATTAGGGTGTGTGAATTTTTATTTTGATTTATTTTTATATTATGTTTTTATATATTTATTGAGCTTTATGTGATTTATTTATTTTGATTTTATTTAAATTTTAAGAAAATTGTATTTCAAAATAATCTTAAAAATAAAAATTATACAATTTTGAAAACAAGTTAATAGTTATTTATTTCATCTTTTACCATCATAAAAAAAGAATCATTTTAAAATTTTCTCAACAAAGTTGATAACGATACTTCTCGCGTTGCAGTTAGGTCCTCTTCTGGAAGAAACAGTGAAAAATTTTAATGAATCTCTTTGAAGACGAGTAGAAGAAGCACGTGCAAACAAGCGCATGTTTCGTTTTCCCGTTACCGCACGCTCTTATCATCTTCTCTCTACCCTTAGTGCTTACAACTACTTTTTTTTCTGTCTTATTTTCTGGTATCATAGTATCTCCTGTCATTTCATTTTTCTAAATTATTAATCTTCTTTTTTAAAAGTTGTTTTTTCTCGACGTCACATTCTATCTCTACGAGAATTTATTAGATTTGATAAATGGCTTTCATTTTTTTCAAATTATAAAATAGCGATAAAACAATTAATGCTAATTATATTTCAATTAGTCATCATCACATCCTATCAATTAATCTTTTTCATTATAAAAATAATTCCATTTCATATCAAAGCACATCACTTTCAATCATATTACTATCCTCATTATCTTTTACATCCTAAATTTATGCACTAAAACATCAAAGCTCCTAGCATATCTCTTGAATGCAACGTGCATATCCTCCAAAACTACACACGAAGAACAAGTCACTTCCAGCAAGTATATATAACGTATAACAAGAAGCCCTTAAACTCTAAAGCTCACCATCACTACCGCACTGATATTGTTTGCAGATGCGACTTTCGCGGAACGGCCACAAAAGCCGCGGGCACGAAACGAAGAAGGAGTCTTTCCCGACGATCCAAGGGGGCGTCATATATAGAGAGAGAAAGAAAGAGATAGAAGAAGAAGCAGCGGAAGAAGAGAACACACGACGACGCGAGGAGGTCGAGATATGCGCATACACACGCCCACTTATGTATATGTACAAGCCGGCGGGTTGCAGCATACACACATCTGCCGCGCACTTGTTAAATAATGACGTATGCGTATGTATGTATGTATGTATGTATAAGCGGGTGATATGCTACTATACTGTCTTTATATACTTACTACTCTCAGCAGTGACGGAGAAATCTATTTTCCTGAGCTGGATTAAAGTACTAGGTATATGTATGTATATACGGACACTCCCTATTGCCCTAGGAGAAGACTTTTTTTTTATTTTTTTTTTTTTTTTAATGCAGTTGCTGGTAGTAGATAAGCGACTGCTGCTGGACTTTTCTTATGTATAATCTAGAATTGGCTGCTGTAGGGGGGGGGGGGACTGCTGTATATAGTTTTAAACCATCTGCCTATAGTATAGTTACGTGTGGGGGACAATATCGTGGGCTTAATTTCTGGGATCTATGTATGGAACACGTTAGTTATATATATACAACACATGGGTACATGAAACTCTTCTTATACGCTATAGGATTTAGATTGTCACTTGTAGCAAAAATATTAGATACTACTGACATTGTTTTATTTAATAACTTAGTGTGTTGTAGTACATTAATTTTAGTTTCTTTTTTTTTTGTTCTGGTACGAACAAGTTAATGAATGATACATGATGGATTAAATGAATGGTTATTTAATCTTTTCTTATGTTAGTTAAATCTCTTTTAATCACTACAATCTTAGAGTAATTTGAATGAAAACTTTTTGTAGCATATCAGTCGTTGTTTTTTTTTATTGTACACTATTATTATTTTTTTTTTAATTATTTTAACAATCATAAAAATATCTAAAAAATTAAATTATGAGCTCATAACATTTGCATCAAGACGTCTGTTACGGACGGAATGAGCACATGTAAAAGGCAGGAAGGAAAGGATAAGGAATTAGAATACAAGAGTTTTTACTTTTAAGAAAATACAAAGTTTTAAATAAACTTTTATTGATTAACACAAAAGAATGAAAAAATGAATTAATTAAACAAGGAATAAAAAATAAAGGTTATGAAAGAGGTCGAACCTTCGAGTTGGTTGTCAACGACGCAATGCCGATCGTCGGCGTTCACGCAGACTCGAGAGCTTTTATGACTTACTTCGCTCGAATCGATCGGGGAAGAAGGCTCTCGACGCTTCAAACAAAAGAATCTCGCGGCTTTTTCTCGCGATTGCCGATGAGAAGGCGTACATAGACTTTTAACTTTATTTTATTATGCAACATAATTGCTTCGTCTCCGGGCCTAAAGTACTCGACCTTCAATTCCGGGAATCTCCCACGAGGTCATAATTGCGCAAGTTGAGCTTGCGCCCGGCCACACAGCCACAGATTTCAAATCTTGCTGAGACGCTCACAATTCGAATTACAAAAGTCTTTTCGCCTTCTTATGACAATCACGTTACACTATTTGCTCGTCACAACGTCAAAAATTACGAATAATCCATCAATCTTTCGATTACACACAAAAATAAAATGAACCCTACACGCAAGCACACCGCAAATATATATATATATATATATATATATATATATATATATATATATATATATATATATATATATATATATCTCACTAACATTTAAAGATCAAAATTAAAGGGAAAAAAGATCAATAAACTTCTATTTCTCTCTTTTCTTTTTATTTCAACTTCTTAACTATGTATGTATCTCTCACACTCTCTGTGGTCTCTCAATCAAAATGTAGAGCGCATTGTGTTTTCTAATTTACGGTGTGCTTCTCGCGCACAAGAGGTCGTATAAGCTACAGAGGGTGTAAGGTTTTATGGGTCTTAGTTATATAAGACTCAAAAGCTATTCCGTGGCTATGTGTGTGTGTGTGCTTTCGTTTCTAAGAGTGAACCTTACGTGTCGATGTATACCTTGTCTACGTAAAACTTGTCAGGTGTTCAGCTGGTAGTAGATTTGTGTCAGAAGTAACGGATAATGATAAGAGTATAGGTATTTACATGTCGTTGCGATTCAGCTTTTTGAGCATTTGTAAAGATTTACATACCAACAAATTCAAAATTATTTAAAGAAATTAATTTACATAAATGCAAATGTATAAAAATTGTTAATATAAATGTAAAATATAATTAGATCTTATTAAAAAAATAAAAAAGATTTCAACTCTTCTGCACCCGCACACGTCCAGCTTTTAATCTCGTAAAAAAATACCACGCATATATAGTCACAATCGCGTTTGTAAAATAATAGAAAAGCCATTTGGCTTATCCCGCGTATATAGACATGAAAAGAAGGAACATCAGCTTGTGTCAAAGTAGTAGTAGACTTACCCCTCAGCTTGGTCTCTGTTCGACCAGAAAAAAAAATATTTTCCTAGGCAGACTTGAAAAGATTGGGAGAAGCCATAGGTCGTAAGGGCGTCTTACAGGGAAGTAACGTGTATAAAACGTAAACGCGGCGAAGATCGAAGGAGCTCGGCGCGTGATAAATTCGTTAGCAGCTGTTCGCGCTTATGGGGGCGCCCAAAAGTCTTATATATACATACATACCACACACACACACACACACACACACACATCTCTGGAACTTTGTACATATATCTATATAGGAGTAAGAGTGGTGGCGTGTGGCATATTTTCCTCGCTTGATACGTAACGACGTTGCGCGCCGGCGATTTCTTTCTACCGACCGTATAAGACGACGAAGAAAGAAGAAGAGGCTGAAGGGAGAAAAGGAGGAAGAAAGAAGTGTCGCCCGCGTACGCTTGCCTCTTGGCCCTTTACGGAACTTCGGAAATTATAATCTCCGGCCTCTTTTCTCTTCGCTCTACATATACCTATCCTACAGCACCTCCCTCAGGGGGTTTGCTGCTGCTGCTGCTTGTGCTAAAGTTTTTGGAGAGGGAGCAAATATATTGGTGTAATAAATGTTGGGGCATTTTATTCTTTTATTCGAGAAGTTTTTGGCGGATTCTTGATGCCTGCTTTTGCTCTCTCTCTCTCTCTCTCTCTCTCTCTCTCTCTCTCTCTCTCTCTCTCTCTCTCAGGTTACTGCTGAGCTTGAGCTAGCAAAAAAAAAAAAGAGAAAGAGCTGGAGCTAAAGTTCAGCAGTGAAGCGCGTTCGTTAAATGGCTTTCACGTTTTCAGACAAGCCGAGAGAGCTCTGGCATGAAAAGAATAATTTACGTTGAGTGGTGGAAACTAAAAGTGGGAGTTATAGGAGGATGAGGAGGCGTTTGAAAATTTGAAAATTATTCATGCCTTGTAAGATGTAATGTCTTACAAAAGTTTTTTTTTTGGGAATAATCGTTGTCTTTTGAATTGTTCTTAAGATTTGTTGAATGTGATTATTTTAAGATGATGATTTTGTTTTTATTACGTTTATGAGTAAAAAAATGTGATCTTTATGGTATTTAATATATATTTCGTATACATATTTTAGATAAATATTTTCAAGTAAATAAAATGAGAAAAAAAAAGGATCTTTTAATTTGAAAGTAAACAAAGTTTTAATACTTTGGAAAACCATCGGATTATCATCTTTATCTTTTTCGAGATAAAAAAAGAGCTTTACTGAGAGGGAGAGAATGTATACACATTTCACTGACAAACTTTCTAAGACACCGATGTTTGCATAGTAATACAAGTTCATTTCTTATCTATACTCCTGAGAAAATAAAAGATACTCTATAGACTATACTATTTCAAATTAAAATTGAAAATTTTTATTTAAGATAAATTCAAGCATAAAATTAATTCATCAACAAATCACAATAAAAAATTTATCAAAAAATCCTAGTACACACTCTAATAACTCCAAAATTTTCATCAAATTATATATATATATATATATATATATATATATATATATATATATATACCCAATCTTTCGTTTCTTAATTTAATTAAACACGCGTATTATATATAAACGCAAGCACTAAAGATCCTATACATTTAATTAAACGAGAGCAACAAGGCAAACGCCGAAAATTCAGTATATAATACTAACGCCATAGAGAGATGCACACATCAGCACAACAGCGATGCAAAATCCAGGATGAGAGAGTGTTCGGTTTTGGCATATCATACAGAGAGTGCGAGGTAGAAAGGCTAGACTGTACCATATAGAGTGCAAGTTAGAGAGAAATAGATGTAGTCTGGAATCGAAGCATGCTATGCTACAGCAAGAGTATATATAGCTACCCCGTAGAGAGTATAGAGCTAGCGTATATATACGGCCGAGTGGCCGCGTTAATAAGCCATTAAATCAAAGCCGGACGGCGTATAGTATGGGATGCTGCTTGCTGCTGTAGTACACATCGTATGCAGGATATACTATATACCTATACGCTAGAGCGTACATACATACGTGTGTGTGTGTATATAGATTTCTCTCGATACTCTTGCATTATATACAGAGAGAAATGCTTGCTTGCTTGCTTTCCGTGAACGCTATGGGGTTTGCTGAGCTGCGGAAAATCGCGCTGGGATATGTGTTTGGATCTGCTGTTGTGTGTGTGTGTGTGTGTGTGTGTGTGTGTGTGTGTGTATGTGTACGATGGGTACGCGTGCGTAGTACGATTTAATTAGCAAAGTCTGTGCGCGTGCAGTCTCGCGGATTAGGCGCGCGTCGCGTGCACGCGCGCTTAGATCTATCACGTGCGCAAAGTGAAGAGCTATAGAGAAGAGAAGAGAGCTTTGTATGTATGTATGCACTTTGTATACGAGACTTAGATACCGCTATGCCGTGTGATGATTACGACTCTGATTGGTTTCAATTTTTTTATTGTTATTTTAGTGGGTTTTTTTTTTTTATTTTAGGTGGTTGCGATGTGTGGAATTTTAATTGTTTGTGGAGGTATAAAGTGTGTGGTTTCGGTTTTTTAAGAGATGAGAGATTTTATGTATAGTTAGTTTGTCGATTTTTGATGGGTATATGTAATTTTTTTTTTTTGTTGAAGGGTGATATGTTTTACCGTTTGAAAATATACACTTTTGGGATATTGGTATTTAGGATGTACGGTTTTGTAGAAGTAGTGGGTGTACGGTTGTTAAGGGAATCTGTCTGATCGATTGCGGTGATTATTATAAAGTTAGGTCAATAAATTTTTATGTGTGTTTTTAGAAAAATTTTATTTTAAGTATAAATGAATTTAGAAAAGTTTGTATAACACCATTATCTTATAAGATATTGGATTAAAACCAAGATTAAAACCAAAATACACACGTTTTTAAGGAATTTAAATTTTAACTTTTTACAAACTGTAATAAATATAGAGACTAGATAATAAAATGTGCGTTGTATTGTTATGACATGTTCAAGTGCATTTTCCCATTTACTAAATTCCAAAAGTATGTGTCCTCTATACACACTTGATGTCTCCAAATATACCCTAAAATTAATTCTAACGCATCAAAAATAAAAGTTAAAAAAAAAAAAATATCAAACACATACACAGATATCACTCTACTCGTCCATTAAGCAACGTCTTCAATATTTAGACTTCCCAAACGAATATCTCTTTTGTGTATTTCCGAAAGTTTATTATACCGTGTTCTCACATCTACTTTCAAGAGCCACCAGCACGCGCCAGTATTATGTGTGAGTACCCAAGTATAGAGAGAGACGCGTGCCTTCCATAAATTGTCCCGACTGTGTCAGCTGTTTTTTTTCTTCCTTCTCCTCCTTCTTTTTGAATATATATATACTTGGGCTGACTATGGCTTGAGAGGCCAAGTAGAAGAAGAAGAAGGAGATCGCGAGGTATATGGAAGTGTACTATATAGAGGAGGGACAGAAGAGGTCGAGCGTTTAAAAGTGGCATCATCCTACGAATCGACGATCTTTCCAACATTATATAGGTATATAAATATCCTTCTCTCTTGAGCTTTTACGGCCAATAATAGACAGCTGCTGTGAAAGAGAGAGAGAAAGCTTTCTACAATGATGGTGCTTCTACGAGAAAACTTTGCAAACTTGCCGGGATGATATCCTTATGGGTATTGTCTTTTTTTTGTGTATAATAGCAAGTGTGTGTGTATGTGTGTCCCTTGTTTCACGGTCAATACTTGAGATCGGCTTTGTCTCGAGCAAACGACCATTGGATAAAGTGCAACGACGAGCGTTTTAGGGTGTATATAACGCTTCTTTGGATTTTATATGCTGGTGTAAAATGGAATATTTTTTTTTATGTTGAATAAGATCGTTTTTATTATAATTTATGGATTATGAAGGTAAGAAGGAGGATAGGGATTGAGAAAGATGAGATGATTTTTGATTATGTTGTTTTGATAATATTTTTTTAATAAAGATATTGAAATGATCTGTAGTTTGAGGGTGAGATAGTTTGATAGATTGTAAATGAAAAAAAAAAAATGTTTCGAATAAAGTAGGGTCGAGTGGAAAAAGTTCACCATATAATAGTACTTTGAAATTATTTATAAATTATTCAAATTCTTTGGTAGCTAGATTTATCAATTATTAAATGAATCATTTTAAACATAAAAAATTAAAACTAAATTCAAATTTTTTTTCTATTTTAGAAATATCACTTTAAAATATTATTAATATTTTTTTGTTAATTTTCTATTTATGCCTAAAAATACATTTTAAATGGGAAAACCCGACTTTTTCCTAAAATTTTGGTGTTGGCTCTCACAGCATATACATAAATTCAAGAAAAAGGCTTAGGATTAACCACAGTATGCGCGAGCGTACGACCGAAAAAAAGGTCAGAATGTAAAAAAAGGAAAAAAAAAAGGAAGAAAAAAATATCATAGAGCGAGGTCTTCCTCATCCATATTGAAATCGGGAAAAACCGCGGTTCGTCCGAACACACCTTTCCTTTCAAGCGATCCCAAACCTCCATAGTCACATAGTAGTATAGTAGTAGTAGTGGAGAGAGCCGCTCAGTGGGGCGATTTTTCACGCTGCATCGATTGCGGCTGTACAGTATATATATAATATACACACACTCTCTTATTCCTTCTTTCATGTCCTTTGTCACATGTCGATTTTTCAGCAGCTCTTCTTATACTCCCTCCCTTCCTCTCGCAATCCTGCGTCAACCGCAAGAGAGACGGAGAACTGCTAAATTATGACACTCTCGTTGCGGGTATAAAAATCTTCGGGTCTTTGTCCTCAAAAGGACGAGAGACGCCTATATTTAAGGTACAAACATCAAGCATTCGCGTGTAATAATGGCTGATGCTTGCAGACCTCGTCGTCTCGTCGTAGTATACCTATATAGAAGTAAAAAGCTGAAAAGAGATTAGCCCGTGTCTTATGTGAATATCTCTTGGTTTGCACCCAGGCAACTCTGTGTGTAACCGCAGTTTTCTTTTTTCTTTTTTCTTTTTTTTTGGTTGTGGATATAAGAAATAGAGGCGTGAATTTCACGGTGTATTTCAACGTCGGAATGCATTTTCAGGAGAAAAAATATATGTGTATTCTTGTATGCTACAAAGAGCTTTTCTTTTTTCTTTTTTATTTCGCTCGATCAATTTCACTGGTTTTTATATCCTGTATTGAATACGAGAAAACAAAGTATTGGATGGTGAATGTAAAATTTTTTTTAATAAAGTTTGATGGTATTACGTTGATGGGTGTATTGTATGTGTAAGAAATATTGTTGATTTTTGAATGATAATTAGCTTTCATGAAATTTATTATCTTTGGTTTTTTGCTTGAATGAACATAGGAAAATCGTGTACAAATTTTCTTTATGTAAATTTGTTCGTTATTCACCATAATTTTAGACATCAAAGGTATAGTAGTATTTCAATTTATTAACTCGCTCAAATATAAAAATATTTGTTCTTGTAAATAGAAGCTACTCTTTATAAAAAAGAAAATTTTTTATCTCTTACCTTTACTTGAGATATTTCATCAATTACATCCAATCAAACAAAGCATTGCTTCAAAACATCATCTTTTTCTTTTAATTTCAAAAATTGCACATAAAAAAGATGTTTCAAGCGATTTTACCTTATAAAAAAATTCAAACGTAAAGCAAATTGCCCAACCCAAACGCAATACTCAACCATTAAAAAAAAAGCAAGTAAAAACTCGACATAGCGCAATACTGCAATTTCACATTCGATTGAAAAATCAAATTTCTCTGACATATGCAAACTCGAGATTCCAAAAAAAAAAAAAAAATCCATTAGCAAACACCATCGGTTAATTGACCTTTTGACCGATTTCTTCTTTCTACCTCTTCCCCTATATATCCCGTATACATATATTCCTCCTCACCATAAGGGGGTGAAAATCAGCGAAACGTGAGTGATTCGAACTCGGCATGCGTTCATACATACCGCCTCAATATATATATAATACATCTGTTTGATCGCGGTAGGGGTTTCGTGGCTACGCATTTATGTATAGTATGTATGTATGTACATACGCACGTGTACATCAGTTCTTGTCCCTTCAAAAACGACCAGCGCGTCTAATTCGCTCAAAGTGCAAAGGAGCCCACGGACGTTGAACGCTTGATCGATCGGACCACGATAAGCATTTGGTTTTGGATTATCCGCGAGAGACGAAGAGAGAGAGAAGTTGCACATCCTATTCGATCTATATATAGATGTATACATATACTACTATATGTATCTAAGCGCTTTGATCGAGAAGCAGCTCACCTCCTATTCCAGCTTGCTAAGCGAATTAATGCTATTGTTCGGCTTCGCTCAGATGCGCCTAGTAACCTCCCCCCCCTCCCCCCCTTTTCTATTACCCTCGAGCCTTGTGTCATTGATTGTGGATAGTAGGTATATATGTATGTGAGGGGGTTGCGAAAAACTTGTCTATGTCACTGGGTGGATGATGATGCTTCCTTTTATTTTTTTTTTTTTTTGTTTCTATTTTTATTGGAAATGTTGTTTTTGTTGGGGATTTTTTTCCTGGGCATGTGCTATATTTTTAGTTACATGAAGCGAACAGCTAACGAGCAAAATTATTATTTTTCTTTTTTTTTATCTTTCTTTTTTTTTTCTACAAAAGAAAAGATTTTTCATTGTTGAACTAGGTCGAAGCAATCAAACTCCAATTGTTCTAGATTTACAGAAATATATAGTGTTTTTAAAAAATATGTTTTTCTTTCTAATAACGATGAAAAGTGTCTTCAATTAAGTAATATTTAGTGGAACATTTATTTTGTTCAATTAAATTGTAACAGAGCTTAATACACAATTGTATACAACTAAAGATATTTATTATGTAAGGTATAATTATAATCATACATACAAGAATGAGCACATGATAATAAATAATTACATTATTTACTACGCAATTAGTGATTGATTCCCCAATTCAATAAATAAAAAGAACCACCTTACAAATTACGTACGTATCTAATTTTTTAGTCACATCATTCATCGTTTACTTATAATCCATCCTATTCCAACAAAAAATAAAAAAATAACAATAATAAGAGAAGTAGTCGTAGTATAATATGTCCAGTTAGTCCAGAAAACACAAGGCTCTTGTTTTGTGGCTTGTACACTCGAGGAAATTGAAAACAGACGAAGAGAACACTGCATGCGAGAAATAATAGCATCGATTAAGACGGCCACCCACAAGAAGCAAAAACTGTAGACTCGAGTCAAGTTTCCGTATATCCGCGAACGAGAACTGCGCCCGCGCACATACACACACAGACACGTTTACAACGACTTTGAGCTTCTCTCCAGCTTTAATCGTCGCGAGAACGCTTATGGGGGTAAAAGGGTATGGGACGGGGGAAAGGGGATATATAAGGTGACGCGACGACAACGACCGGACGCGATCGTTTATTTCATTCGCCTTGGCTGTTTTCGGTCGCTTCGCGCATTTAGAGTTTGTGTGTGTGTGTAAGTATGTACTGAGCAACGAGTCCTCAAGGTTTTTGGACAAGCGAATTTATAACGGTTACCAGTGTGGGGTTACTTTTTTTTTCTTGGTAAGGTGGATGTACGGGTATAATGAAGAGAGATTGAAATAAGTTGTAAATAATTTTTGTTTTGTTTTTCTAATTGTAATGTTTAATTTAAATTAAGAATTAGATTTATTTATCAATATTTATTGTTAAAGAATATTATGTTTGCAGATGAAAAAGAAGCTAATAATAATAATGGCTTTGGTATAATTAGGTCAAATTATTAACATTTATGGTAATTGAATTATTGTGTAAACATTTACACCTATACTCTCATTTTCAAGTAACATGATACTGGACAAATGTGATTATACGTATCAATTAAATTATAATGGTTATACTCGCAGAATGACCTTTTGTTGTTTATTGGCAAAATTTATATGTGTAGAGTTAGCAACTATAATTTAACGATGACTGATATGATTGAAATCTTGAATATATATCAATTTACAAATGGCATAGTAGCCGATATTCGTCAAATTAGGTATATAATATGACGACAAAAAATGAATAGCAAACAAAAACTTACTTTTAAATTAGTAGAAAGTAATTTAAAAGTAAAAGCATAGACATGAGAAGTATATTTATCAACGTACTTTTAGATTATTCAAAAAAGGTACAAACGGAAAACAGCTGGTACTTGGCCAGAATTTCATGAGGAGTTGGTTTCTCTTACTCCACCTCGACTTTTTCGCCACAGATAGGTTGGTCTTCGGTACCGTTGACTTCTTGACTTAGACCGGAACATTTTCTGAAGGTTTCTTTTACTTTTGCTGCATCGGAAGTGACTTCTGCTGTGTTGGGAGACTCAACGAAGTGGTTGGCTGCTTGGAAAAACCGGTAGTCTTAATTTTTTTTGCTTTTTTTTGAGAGTCGAACAATTTTTTTTTAAATTACTCGATTTTTTGAACTAGTTAAGATTGACCTTGCAGTTCTTGATCGTGGAAAATAGTCGTTTTTGCATGATTCTGACAAATGATTAAAATTTTAAGATTCTATATTTTTAATTTTTATTTAATTTTACTAGAATTTTAAAGATTATTTAAATAAATATTTTAAATCGTGGGCGTATCAAATATATTTTGATTAAATCTAGTATAAGACAGCTTACTTATGGCTTTCAAAAGATAGAATCGTGAAAGAGAACAAAAGAATAGATTTTGATCACAATTACTAAAAAATTCACTCATGAACCAAGTTTCGTGATATGATCATCAGAAAGAGTCAAATTACTCATTACTCTTTGTCAATCGATAAGTTGCAAGAAAAAAAATGTTTTCGATTTTTAAATTGTAATCTAATTAAAGTATCCAAGACAAAAAGCAAGTTATAAATTGTTTGTTTTAAAATTAATAAATTAATTAAAAAAAAAAAAATATATATATATATATATATATATATATATATATATATATATATATATATATATATATATAACTATCGGTATATATTTTTAATTACTTGTTTGGAAGTGAAGAATACATATATTTTGTCTTTTTATAAAGCTTTTTTAACACTTAATTAAGCGTATTTTAGCATATGCTCGCTTGATATAACTCAGCCGACTAGATGTCAGGAATTGAACCCATGATTTTAGGATTTCAAAACTGACACTCTACTGACTAAGTCATTTCAGACCCTTGACATAGTATTATTAAATAAACATATGATTTGTATTCATTCAAGAAATAAATAATATTCCAATAATTTTCTTGAGAGTAAAATAATTATAAGAACAGATTTGATCAAACATACTATTCATCACACATTTCACGAAAAAAAATTGTTATATAATTCCTATTCAAACCTATAAGTTAAATTAAAAACAAATAGCTTAGTAACATGTTTATTCAAGAAATATATTAGCCAAACATTAGATTAATTTTATAAATGTATAATATGGATACACGTCACTTGTGTATTTACAATATATCTCAGACAAATCTCTAAACAGATAATATTCTCCCAATACCATACCCAAGAGACTTTGTCTATCGCGCCTATTTTTTCATTTAGGGGAGTATACGTTGTCGCAGGGACTTGTAAGCTCTGTGGTCCCTAAATACATTTTCTATATGTAGCTTTCTCTCTCTTTTGAATCTCATTGAAGGACATTATGCTTTAAATGTATCTATAATGACACGTTACAATAGACCGTGACGGGTCATGGAAATTTAAGTACTTATATACTTCCTACATCATACTAAATTGATATTCTCTCTCTCTTACACGACGTTATTAGAATTTAATTTTTTTTTTCTTTTTTATTTTCAAAATTCACATGATATAAATTTTAAATTTTCATAATGAAATTTATGATCTTATGCATTATTATCCATTTTCAAAATTATCATGCATATTTATAAACGTACCTCAAATTAATATTCAAAAGCAAAATATGAAATTTTTTTTTGGTATAATGTACTGCACACTCTACAAACCATCTAAAAATGACAATAAAGCTCGTAATAAATTAACCGTTACGAAACAAGTCACGGTGTGTGTATATAAAGCAACGCAATCTGACAAAAGACAAATCAAAGCACACAATAAACAATTTAATCAGAGCTACGTATAATAAGTTCTCTCTACCTTAGTCCTTTTTTTCTCACGAACGTTATTGCATGAACAATATATAATATTGTATATCGATATAACCATATTTTGCGTGAAAGCACGAAAGCTGAAAAGTTCCTGTGTGCACCAAAATGCATAATTCAAACCAACCTATATATAAATACGTCCAATTCAGCCTAAAGAAAGTATTATACATACATGCACTACGGAATATTATTTCGGCTTCTCTCAAATTCAATGTATACAGGTATATATCTATACCCTTGAAGAATCCAGCACCCTATTTACCTTTCTCACTCTTTCTTATTCGCGAATGAAGCAAAAAAAAAGAGTATTTCAGCACGATCGCAATTATCGTATGCACAAAAGTCTTCGTGGATAATAAGGAATCGAGAGAAGAGAGAAAGAGATGGAGGATATAGAAGGGAGAGTTATATAGTGGATATATATATATAGATGGAAAGAGAAAGAGTATATAAGCGAGGCCTCTCTCGTTGCCTTATATGCCACATGCATTATGCTGAATTAATGGGGGTCATTGAGAGGAGGAGGAGGAGGAGGAGAAGGCCAGTTAAAGAATCTGCATCGATCCTCGACGCGATAAAGAAACTGCTGCTGCTGCTGAGAACAAGGGAAAAAAAATTGCGTGCAACGTTTCAACCCCTTCCTTCTTGCTCTCTTTCTCTATGTTACTTATACTTTCCCTACCCCTCCTTCTTTTATGTTTCGATCTTGTATATAGCTTGTGGTATATTATACCGTTTAAAATTATTGTTTGCATCAGTATACTTGAGTTGAGGATAACAGTTGTGTGGCTGTTTGTTTGTATATGAATTTATAAATAGTTTAACATTCATAAACATGTTTGATAGAATCGTAAGTTTTGAAGGTATGTGTGTGTGTGTATTTTTTTTTGTAATGCTGATTTTTGCTTTGATTGATTAAGTGGGATAATCAGATGAGATTTGTATTGGAGATTTATAAAATCTTATTTTATCATGATTTTTTAATTGCTTGGATTGTAAGTTTAGGTTTGACGATTAGATTTTAATTTGATAATATTATATGTTGTAGATATACGTTGATACGTGTAACGTTCACACTTTAAAGTGCTAAGTTTTACATAGAATTTAAAATATACCTTTTATATTTAATTATTGTATTATATAGGTGACTGTAAATTTTATAATTTATCATGCGAGCTATACACAATTCATTTTCTCATAATACAAAATATCACGCAAACATAATCACAGACTTAACAAAAAAAAAACTTCCTGCAAAACTTTACTCAGATAAAGCTTCTTTACAGCGCATATACGTAGGCTTACACAGTTTTATACGGGATATTCAAAGTGCAAAATCAGCAAAACCATAGTATAAGAGTGAAAACAATATATATGGTATACATACTATAGCTTTATGCGTATAACACAGTGCGCCAGAGAGTAAAGCTCTCTAATGTTCAAGAGACAACATATATGCATATATCCTGCAATGCAGGGCTTCAAACCTATACGTATATATTTTGGGTAATTAGCCAGTGGGATCTGTTTCATGTTGTTTCTAGGCTTTGCTGCTGTGTGTCGTATTTGCAGTTCTGAATGATCTCAATATGTATATATGCCTTGTGTGTATTTTACTCCCTGTCGATGTCTATGACAAAAGCACTTGTAGAATCGTAATGAAAAAAAAGAGGATATGTTTGCCTTGCCGTTGTTTTTTGGTGTATTATTTTTTTTTGTGTGTATAGATCTTCTTTGTTTTTTTTTTATGATTTTTTGTGATTTCTTAGTAGGAGATTATTATTTAGAGAGAGATAAATGATTTGTAAGATTTTTTTTAGTGTATTAAAAATGTTGAGAAGGGTTATTGATGAGTTCTTTTTTGGATAAGAGACAAAAAATGTGTAAATCATTAATTTTTAATAAAAACTGATTTTTCTGTTTGTTTTATGTGTAATTTGAAAAAAAAATTGTATTCAAAAGAAAATATACCAATATAGAAGAAGTAAGAGTGTTTTTTTATGTTAAGAAAAAAAAAACTAAATTTGGTATAGACCAATGCGATACTTGTAATCCTATTCAAAAGTCAAACAATTTTTGCTTGCGCTCATATATGCTGACTGAATAGAACTTCTTTATTTTTCGCACTTTTGTGTTCGCATCTAAAAAGATCGTGGATAGAAAATTGTGTACACTCACGTATTACGTTTATGCATCCAATCCCCAGTCAAGTTCTATACGTGACGTGACTTGATAATATCTGCTTTCTGGGCAATTTTTTTGGGTTGTAAGAATATTCTTTTTTATTTTATTTTATTTTATATCTTAATTTTCCAAAAATGAAAAATTAAACTTACACAAATTATAATGTTACGAGTTTTTAGAATTTTTATCTGAAAAATAACAATAAAAAATTATTTTAAATTTTACAATTAATAAAGATAAGTATATATATTTTAATTAAAATATTAGTATCCACTTTTTAAAAACATGTGTACTTTTATTTTTATAAAGCTTTTTGATACTCTGTCGAGCATATTTTAGCTTGTGAAGATTCAAGATACGCGTAATGGCTCAGTCGTCAAATGCTAAGAATCGAACTCACAACATGTGATTTTCAAAGCCGACGTTTTATCAACTAAACCATTCCAGATCTTTGTGTATTGTACAAGTAATGTAAATAATTTTTTAAAATTAATTTTAAATTTATGACGATCATTATAAGTTAATGTAAAAATTTTGTTCTTTTACATCCTCACCTTTCACAATAAAGTCGATTAATAACAAACTAGTGCTTCTAATCTTACTTCCAAGAAAGTTGTACTTACCTCATAATATTCGTATTGTTGACAAGTTGGTACCGATACCTTCAACCCCTGTCTCGTAAACTTAAGATTTGAAAATCAAATGTTTCATCCACCAAAACTGGTTCAAATATTCTCGTAAAAAAGTTTAATATTATTACAAGAATCAATCATGCATTAATTTATTTTGAATCAACTATATCGTTTACAAATAATCAAGTGACACACAAAAATTTTTTCTTTAAAATTACAGCGCATATCAAAGTGCCACTGTATTTTTACAATCACCTCCTAAAGCGTCCAAGCGATAACAAGACCAGCCTATCTCCATTCAGTCTGCGAAATATTTGCCAATGCTGAGTAAGGGATTTCTCACTTGTACACACACATACATACAAAACACATATCCAGCCAACTTACATAGCCAATTCCCTCTTTTTCCTTCTACACTACCATCTACCATGTACTGTTCTTCTTTACTGCTGTTCTTCCTCCCCGCCACATTCGATCATCTTCCGCTTTTTTCATTCTCTTCTCTCTTTTTAACCTTAAGCTTATACCCACTAAAGATGAAAAAAAAAAATAGAGTGAGCCACATATACACACACAGACATTATATCCCCGGCGCGCGACAGGGATTTACAGATGTCAACTGTTTTTGTAGTATAGCAGTAGCAGCTGCAACTTGGGATATCCACCTCGCTTCTTTCTCCCTTACTCTTTTTATCTACATCTAACTCCTCCCTTCTTCCTTTCTATATCTCTTCTCTTCTATAAAGCTTCGTTTCTCTCTTTCTCGGTTATATACTTTTACTTACATATACATACATTGCTCACTCACATACATAATATAATATGTGAATATATATTTACAAGGACCTTACTTACTTACTTACTTTTTTTATTTTTTTTCTCTTTATGTTTTCTCTTTGACACTGAACTGTCTCTAGGTTGCTTTTGAATATGTCAACTTGCGTATACTACCTTTAAATATGTAGCTATAGTTAGTGGCGGCATGTATGATGCATGTGTGGTTTGAGTAACTATACCGCGTTCGAGAGTATTGAATTACTGTATAAATACCTATATGTATACCTACCTGTATAGAATCGCGATACGTGGTATATACCTATACATGTCGATGCTGACAAATCAATTTACTAAATTTATTAGCTGTAAATTTGCTTGGTTTATACTCAATACGTATATTTCACCCTTCTAAGAGTGTCTAAGTATAAGGTAATTGTATAAGTTTTTGTTGTCATGCGTGGTATATGCTGCTCTTTTTTTTTATTAGTTTGTCGAAATTTTTTTAGTCTCTAGGAAGTGTCATTTATATCCTTCTCAAAAGAATACAAAGAAAGAAATTTGTTTGTTTTTTATTTCAAACAAGTAAGTTTTTATGTTATTGGTGTTTGTGATTGAAATTTATATTTTCTAAATATTTTACAGATAGAGAAATAAAAATAAAATAAATTAATAAAAAATTAACTATATAACAAAAATTAAAATATAACAATTGAATTAATTTAAGCCAAACAAAGTTTACACAATTACACTATTATATAGAATATCATATTAAAGTAAATTTTCATCACGTATAGGGTACGTCTCTTATTAAATAGCCTAGGTGTACAATATCTCCCTTCCCCTCCTCAACCCCTCAAAAACTTTCTAATAACTTCGAAATCGTTGGTAGTTGTAGACGAAAGCTATTTGGGCAACGCATCTCTATATATAAGCGGTATAGGGACGATATAAGTGTCTGGCGTTAAGATAATTAAATCGGGTCAGGCCTTATATGTATATAGGTATACATATTATACGTGTGTGGGAGGGAGAGTTCGTGTGTCAAACGCTGCTGCCGGGACACCTTCCAGGCTTCTTTGATATCCGAGTCCAAAGCCAAGCAGGGATAGGATAGAGATGGTCAAGCGTAAGCTTATAGCTCGTATATATATGCTGGCTATATACGTGTACGGGTACAACTGTATCTGTATATATGTATACAAGTACATGTCTGCAATTCGAGATTTAATTAGGGCTAATGCCGGTACCATGCCTATATAGAGCTTATACCTATATATATGCAAGCTACCCTTCGTATATAGTTGAGTGGACCTGGACCACTTGGGTATATACGTATTTACGTATTTTGGTAGCTTGGTAACGTATGCGTGTATGTGTGTGTATGTATGTGTAGTTTCTATATTGTTTTCCGTCGGGGTGTCTTTTCAGCTTGATTGGCAGAATAGGCCGAGGGATTAGTGTCATGTGGATCGAAGCGACGGATGCGCTGTCGATCTTTGTGGATGAAGCTCTTTCGTAAATCGATGTGTGGGAGGGGAGGGGGGATAGAGGGAAGAAGAGTGGTGAAGAGTCGTTTTCTCTCTTTTTAGGGATTGATGGAAAAGCGGTAGCGAAAAACGACAAGTGAACTGCTAATCAAAAATAGGAGGGGGGGAGAATGGAAACGACGATTGACGGAGATTTCTTTTGCGGAAATGTGATAAGCTACTTTGGATTTTGAGGGTTTTTAGATTGTTTTGAGATGAGGGTTGGATATTGTAGTGAATTGTGAAGGAATAATATATATGAGTTTTTGGAAAATTATTTAATTTGATTGGGAAATAATTGATGAGATTGTTTGTAGTATGTATATGTGTGACATAATGTGATTTATTACTTTCTTGCTTTTATTTTGGATTAATAGTTAGCTAGATAAAAGAATGTTAAATTTTTGTTTTAATTTTTTTTGTTTATTTTTCACTTAGCATATTACAAGAACTTGAGTAATCAAAATCTACGTTATGTACATTCTTGTATTTACAAATAAAATTGAAGTTGGGAACGAAAGTTATTCACATTACAAATTCTCTAGTATTGTGTAACCAAGTCATGAAGAAGAAAAAAAAAACATGAGATTTATATACAGTCGAATAATATCGAAGTTTACACATCTGTCGAGAGAGAAAGAGATATTAGTGTAGAGATACCAAGAGAAAACACGCAAAATGTAAAAGATTTTTCATAATATCAAAATTTGTGTTATTTCAAGTTTTTTTTTTTTTAAAATAGAGACAAGGGAACATAAATCGTATAAAGCAACTTCCGGAATTTCAAACGATACGTTAAGAAATTCGTCACACGTAAATCAGAGCGGAACAAAACACCATACATAACTGGAAAAAATTTGAAACAGATGCGCAGTATATCATCGACACAAAATCGATTTGTATTATATCTTTTATCCGATGTACGTATATACATATGTAAAATTTGGTTAGTGCTCACGAATTTTAAAATTTCAATTTTTTTGCATAAATATATATTTTTTGATGTAATTTTATTAAAGCATATTAAAAAACATAAATTTTATTATTTACATTTTAAAACCTACAAGTATACGTTATTTAATTTGCTTTCAGCATCATAATTAAAAATTTTTTTTTCTTCAACCATTCCTAGTATATACTATACCATCATAATGTCCAAACGTTGTACAATCCAAGTCACCAATCGTCCAAGCGTATGATTCGATTTACAAAGACGTCAGCACTTGCGCTCGAAAGAGAGAGAGAGAGAGCGGGACAAACGCACAGACATATACACACACAGTCTCTAATCGCTAGCGCGTAAGCATAGTAGACAAGCCATCTCTGACAGACTTGCATGCGCAGTCCAACCTAGGCTAGGTAGGGACATACATGTCTACACAGCTCTTGACTCTATATATATGAGGAGTAAAGCGGGGGAGGAAGGGGGGGGGGAGGTTAATGCACATGTCAAGGCCGCTAGAGAACCTCTGAACTCTGGAGGGTAGGGGTTATACGCGTCGCATCCAAATAACTGTCCCGTCGTTGTCGTCGTCGACGTTGCAAACTCCCTCTCGTGTACTTGCGTTGAGAGATATAGAGAGATACATTATAATTGCAAGCTCCGGAGAGGATGAGAAAGTTGGCCGTGTATACATATCCTAGTCACAGACTCACAGTGTAGTGTATACCCACATGCAACCAACGGCTAAAAAGCAAGCTCTCTCTCTCTCTCTCTCTCTCACTCTCTCTTCATCTCTATGTCAGAGCCAGAAACGCGAGCGCAAAAAAGTGTGTAGTGTAGCAGAGAAAGAGAGAGAGAGAGAAAAGAAGGCAGAGAGAGAGAGAGAGAGGATGTGCGGGGACGTGCACGTGCGTTCTCTGGAGTTGTATTATATGGGGAACCGGTGTCGGAAACAGCACTTGCCATCTACCCTGAAGTCTGATATGCCACTGACTGTGCGAAGTTGGATTTTTGATTGTTGCTTTTTCTTTCTTTTTTTTTTTGAAGAATGTTATTTTTCATGCGTTTAATTAAAACGAGCTTGTGGGTTTTTTTTTTTTTTTTTTTTTTTTTTTTTTTTTTTTTTTTTTTTTTTTTTTTTTTTTTTTTTTTTTTTTTTTTTTTTTTGTTTTTTTTTTTTTTTTTTTATTTAGAGCTGTGGAAGTATATTTTATAAAATTTTTTAATTTTTCTTTATGAATAGTATAATGTGAGAATGAAATAAATAACAATAATTTTCGAAAATATTCTTATTTAGTTTTTTCGATATTATTATCAGTTAATTCAACACTTCGTTTCACTTCTTACACATAAAATATAATAAGAAATTTAAAATTTTAATTAAATAAAATTTAGTCATTTTTTTCTTTCTACAATAAAATAAAAAAAATAAACCTAAAACCAACATTCCCATATAAAGTAATCAAAAAATAAAAGAAGATAAAAAAAAAACAAATAATAAAATAAAAACATTATTTACTTCAACAGCTCATTTCACAAATTCCCATCTTCCCACAAACATAGTGCAGAAATGCCATACGTTCATCCACAAACATTTCAAAACATTCTTTTACCAAGTATAAAAATAAAAATAAAAGAATTTAATTAAAAAAAAGAAAAGAAGAATCGAAGCAATGCAAAGTGCGCAAGAGAGAAGAGTATAGTGTAGGCTCATTGAGCACAGGCTCAGTCTCTCTCTACACTATATATACCTCTTTACCTCGGACGCTTGTGCTAGCAGGGTATACGAGTTAATTCCGTATTCACATATTTGCCGTCGAATTAATCAAGCCGCGCACACAAAAGCACAGGTTGAAGCGAGCCGCAATGGCCTCGAGGCTTTATCTCTCTCTTTTTCTCTCTTCGAGGATATTCGCACGCGTTTGCGTTTATACGGCATACATAGATATATATATTTTCTACTCTTGCGATGCTTCCGTTTCTGTTTACCGAGAGGGAAGCTTGCAATTGTTTGGTTGGCTGGTCCATTTCCGGCCCACTATACGAGAGTATACTGTATCTATTCTCTTTCTCTCTATGGTCTATACCTCTTTACTTCCCCCTTATCCTCGATTTTTCAACTTCTATTTCGGCTCTTTTGCTGCCGATATCGGAAGCCAAGTTCTCTGATCTCTACCGACGCTCGTCGATTTCGACTGATCTACTTTTTTCACCCTTGATTCTTTCTTTTGACTGATTTTCTTTTGTACTAACTTTGTACTTTGAAACGTAGTATTTCAACTTTTGTTAGTTTTTTTTTCTTGGTGATATATTTAAAATTATATTATTAGATATTTCAATTATGATAATTAATCGTCAGCTTATGAGATAGACAACAAATCATTTTACAACACTATATTTAACATTTGGAATTAAGTATAAACAATTTAGACAAAATTGAATCAATCAGTGAAACGAATCATCAATTTTCTACCTTAATTCCAATTGCTTCGATACGCTTGACCACACCTACGTACATACGTACATAAATGCCATTCGATTTGCGAAGCTGTGTCACAGAGATCCTAGTAAAGCATCGCGAGTTCTCCAGTTTCCTCGTAAATCAGGAACATAAATTGCGTATACCGATACCTATACACACATACACTACACAATCGTACACTTTCCTATTTAGTCTACTGGTAATTTATGTATACTCACATGTATAGCTTTTATTCACCTAAGAGGCTTACAGCTCTTTCAATTGGTCAATTGAGAAAACAAAGATTCACGCCTTTAAACTTTAAATACAAACTTTTAAATTGTATAAAACGTTGGAAATAAATTTTTTTTTGTTGAGATGTGTGTTTACTCTGTGAGAGAGAGAGAGTCAGTAATACATGAGTGAGAGAAACCTGAGAAAATATTTGCATGTTTTAAGTAAGCAAGGTCAGCTTTGTTGTGTATATGTATATGTGTAACGGATGCTGATTTCTTGATTCGACAAGATAATTTGTCGCTGCCAGGATCGTTAATCGGTGTGGTCGACAACAGTCTAAATATACATTGCGGTCTCTTTTACTATGGTTGAATGTATAGGTATATTATACAAACATACATGATACATATATATAAATTGAGGTATTACTTGGAATATTTGTGTGTTTCGTATTTAATTTTTCAATTGTTTTCATCAATTTATAGGGATAGTTATAATAAAATAAAATATTTTAAAAAAATATCAAGTATTATTAGTGTTAAAGGACACATAAATAATAGCTAACACTAAAAGTACATATTTCATTAAAATAAAACCCCAAACTATTTTTAAATTATTTTTCCTTTTTTTTCTCTCAACAACCCTCTTGATCAAGACATTGTTATCCCAAGTTAACTCAAGCCAATACAATCCTTGTTTACCTCCACACCACAAACATACAAAAAAAAAAAGAAAAAATGGCAAAATCTCGCACAAAGCTCAAGCTTGCATATAATCCTTGAAAAAAATCCTTGATAATACGTAACTTTCTCAAAAGGAATTCGTGCGCGATAAAAATGTATGAACAGCAGCAGCCATAGAAGAAGAAGAAAAAGAAAAAAAATGGTAAATACAATTCACAGATGAAGAGGTATTCTCTCTTAGTATTCGCATGACTCAGGAGAAGGAAAAAAAAAAGCTTGGGTATATCTATATAGAGAGAAGAGAGAAGAGAAGAGGCGAGAGTTTACGACACAACGTTAGAGGCTCGCGAGTCTCTAAATTTAGGATTCCCGTAACGTCAAGCCACATACGCGTATACACATACGCGAGAGAGCATAGTGAGTATCCCGTTGGAGGAGTCGGAAGTTGCCTGACGTATGGTAGCAATTGAAAGACTGCGTTTTTTGGGAGATGGTAAGAGCAAACGAGATAAAGGGAGAGAAAGAGAGAGAAAGAAAGACTGGCTTGATGCCTTTACTACGTATATATATACGCATTTAAAAGCTTGTCTTCTTATGTATTTGCTCGCAGCAATGCGTTTTCTCTCTAAAACCTCGAATTTGTTCATGTCCTGTTGTGAGTGAGTAAACGAGAGAAAGTGAGAAAGTGAGAAAAAAAGAGAGAGATGGAGATAAAGGCGACTTTAAGTGAGATGCTGAAGAAGAAAGTGAGAAACAAGCGTAGGCGAGTGTGTGCGATGATGCTTGATTCTTCCTTTTTTTTGTTCTCTCTTTATCTCTTCGCCTTTGTGTGATCTGTTATACGCGAGAAAGAGAAAGAGAAAGAAAGAGTATGAAAAGCTTTTAGCGCCTCAAAGTCAAAAAGTTCGTTTTCTTATATTTTTAATTCTCACGTAAAGAGAGAGAAAAAAAAGAGAAAAAGATCGAGAGAAAGATAGAGTTGAGAAAGGAGATAGAAAAATTTTGCGTGTGTTGTCGAGTGGCTTTGCGAACGACAATACAGTTTCGCGAAACGGAAATGGCAAGCATACTTTCAAGAGCGATTTTTAATCCGACGCTTCCGTTTTAAAAAATAGATTGGATTTTTTTCTTTTTTTTTTTGTGCTTTGAGATTAAATGAATTATTGCAGGTATTTGAGAGAGAAAGAAAGAGAAAAGTTTTATTTTGATGATGATAATGTTGTGAAATAAATTATTAAAGATGACATAGAAGACGATAGTAGCACGATAAAAAAATTTTATTATTAAAAAAATTATTAATTACAAAAAACTAGTCTTCTTTTCAGTATTAGTCTTAAAATAGTTCAATTATTTAAAGCCTATTTAGACACTAGAATATGAGTGTATATCTGGCTAAAATTTAAAAGTAATGTTGGCTATAATACCGATAAGCGTATATTATTTGAATGTAAATACATACAACTTGATCAGGATTTGAACCCACGACTTCTTTGTTGCGTTGAATAAGAGGCAAGCACGCTAACCACTCAACTATCAACACACTTCGTATGTTGACATCTCAAACAAAAATTTAAATGTACTATTAATTACTTGTAATTTATAATTCTTGATAAAAAAAATTAAATATAATTTTTTGTCAAAAAGTTTATGAAAAATAATTGAAATACAAGAAGACAATAATTCAAATAAAATAAAAGATAAAAGAAAAAATTGACTGTGTTATACAGAAGAAACCTTGAATTTGACTACAAAATAATATATACTAGCGCAGTTTACACGTTGCTTGTAAGTTAAATAAATAACAAAAGAAAGAAAGAAAAAAAAATTTCTTGTTAAACTCGATACACATGAATGTAATTTTGAAAAGCATAAAAAAAAAGAGAGTCGTGCCAGTAACGAGTGGCGCCTTTAAAACCGGTGCGATAATTGCAAGCAATACCCAAGTCAATGCGATATCTTCCATATATGCGTTGGTGTGTACTGATCATCAGACATTCAAGATCTTAAAATCAGCGGGTGGTATAAATGCTGGTACAAAGTCTAGACAGTTATACAGTATATGTATATAACTGACGACCTGCTCGAACTCATATTTTCTTATGGAATATCTATTATGGGCGATGAAAATTATTATTCAATTAAGTTGCAGTGTAAAATTTTTTTTTTTTTTTAAGGATATCCTATCGCGGTGTCACTTTATCTCCGTTTAACGCGCCTGTAATGTGAAAATAAAGTCTGTTTGATTAATTTATATCATCGTGTAATCGTGTACTGTTTAAAATTTTTCAATAATTTTTTTATTGTTACTTTTAATTCCTCATTAATTTTGCTAGTAGAAAGATGATTTATTAAAAATGTGAGATTTTTTTTTCATAACGCGTGGCTGGGTCGTCAAATTAATTATAGATAAGTAGTTTTTTATGCACATAATTTTATTTGCTTATACAATATGAATCATAAAATCTATTTAATATAAACACACATTCTGATGTTAATCTTTAAAAAAAAAATAATGTCTATGTTTTTTTTCAATTAATTATCCTCTATAAATAAAATAAATTTCCACTAGACAACATAAGGATCACCACGTTTGTAGGTCAAAGATAAAAATAAAAAGAAAAAAAAAATTAAAAAATTGAAGACACAGTAATCTACTCCGTGCGAATAAAAATACGATCGAAGGATGTTGATATTAGTAACTGTACAATCTGTCAAGGCTCGATGATGTGCGATTGCTTAAACATATGTTCGTTTGAAGGAGTTCCGTGTGTACACGTAAGTTTTGCGATGACTACATGTGGGCGCTGTGCTTGTGTTCAGCCAGTTAACGTTCGTCATTCTTTACGCACAGTTGTGTTTTTGCAATTTTAGATACTGCGAATTATTTTTTTTTTTTTCTTAATTATTGTTTGGTATTGTGGAAAATTTTTTTTAAATTATGTGGAAAATATTTGTTTGAATATTGCAAAAAAAAAGATATTAATAAGTGATAATTTATTTGCATTTTATTATTTTGTTATTGCGATGGGTGTGGATTAACCTAACCTGATGCCAGATGTAAATAATTTTAATTATTGTGGCTATTAAAAAGATAGTCAAGAATTAAAGCAGATAATAAGTGATAATAAATGAATTTCCAAGGATTAATTTTATTTAATTAGTTTTATGTGTATTAATTGTGTGTATTATGATATGTGTTAAGTGCTTAATAAATTGTTGGAGTAATTATATTAAAATGGTAATATTAAATTGATTGTTGTACTTTTAAATAGAATCTGATATTTTACATTTTGATTGTAAATAAAAATATAAATGTTAAATTTAAATAATTTTTCTTAAAATAACATTTATTACGAGCTAAAATTATACAATTTTAAATATTATTAAAAATAACGATTTATTAAATCTCACTTTTTAAGTTTATTATTGTAAAACAATTTAAATTAGCCTTATAATAATAAATATTAAATTATGACTGTTGGTACGATTATTATATTGATATTTTTTTTTATTTCGAACGGAATCCAAAAACAGCAGATGACTAATAATATTCTTACTTGTATAAAACGGATTCAGCAATCACATAAGTTCAAAGTATTTAAAAAATAAAAAATTTCTGCGAGGTCTCTGACTTGTATAATTTTACCCATATTTTATCAGATAATACAATTCAAAAAATTTATCATTATAAATCATCTACAATACATCATCATATAAAATCTTAAACTATTTTCAATCTCAAAATATTAATAATAACAACATAAAATAAACAAATTATAAAAATCCTCAAAACAAAATAATAAAAAATAAATTTCAAAAAAATCCAATATCTCAGTTCTCGTAAACTTTTCAAAAATTCGCATGGTATAGGTAGCATAATAGTCTCTACTGACAATAGCCAGTAGCATTCATTGCCTCGAGGATCGCGCTATATATATAGTCAACCTGGGAGAAAAGGGTCAGTACTCGTTGCCCAAATGGACTAGGTTTTATTACCCGAGAGCTTGGAGAATAGGTGCGAGGCGAATTGTGCGTAAAGGAAGCTGTGAGGGAGAGTAGGTATACTATACGCTTGGTGAAAGAGGGTAAAAGAGAGTGTGAGAAGGGTGTGTGTAAGTGCCATAGTAGGATGGGGTAGGTGGGGGGAGATGAGTATAGAACGTAACGATTTCAGCGTCGACGCGCTTGTTCGCTCTTGTGTGCTCTCTCTCTCCTCATTTCGACCGAACGACACCGAGACGATTTGCCCTGGGTACCTATATATACGTATGTGTATGGGAAAGATATAGCTACACTTATACTACAGCGCGTTGGCGGCGTTATATTCCCTCGCTTCGTTACGTTTCCTACTTCGCGACATTCTCTTCCTCTCTTTTGCTCGCTTCGCTACCATTTGCCGTAAAACCGCGACAAGCTGAAGGAGATAATGTTGATAGCCTCTCTATACACTGTATAGTGTGAGCTTCGCGTACAGGTTTGCTGTCGCTCGCTGCGCTATAGCTTATATGTGCAAGCACAGCCACCAAGAGAATATAACCACCAGCAGCGAAAAGGGCTTCATTTTGGAATTAATTCGGCTGCTGTCGGTGGATATGAGATTATATCCCCCCTTGACCGAATCTCGTTAACCCTTATTAACCTGCTGCTGTTTCTTACTAGGTATAAGCTTTTTTTTTTATTTTTTATTTTTTTTAATTTAATGTTTTATCCTATAGGAATCTCGGTAGGTTCTTGAATATATTATTCCATTTTAGAATTTAGTTCTAAAGCTCTTTAATAAATTTTGCTTTGATATATAAATTTTGTAAATGGGACTAGCCATAGAGAAGTTGGATATATATTCTGTATGTGCTATTTTTAAGCTGAATATATACGTTAAGAGGATTAAAACGTATGTGTCTTTTCATTTTACATATGTCATATTACAAATATTTGCATTAAATTTTAGCTTTTAGAAATGTGTTTCATTTAATAACTTTGAAATACAAATTTTATTATTATAAAAGCTAGTGTAAGTAAATTTTCACTGATTCATATATATACTCATCATATATAACAAAAAGCATTTTATAATTCCATGAAGTTAACCATCAAATATTTAAATTTTTGTATTTATGATTGATTAATTCATTCAAAAAATTTATTCTTCTTTTCTCTCATTAAAAAAAAAAAAATTTTTTTTAAAAAATCTCTTAAAGAAATAAACAAAAAATTCAAATTTCAAAAAACGGAAAATTAAGCTTTCAAAAGCACACCCAAAGAAAGGGATAGAATATATAGGACGATAACAAAAGACTATAGCGGCATCATATGAATACCGAGAGGGTAAAAGAGAGAAAGAGAGGAGGAAGATAGGATAACGCGATTTATTCAAAAGTTTATCAGATTTCAACTATATACCTACGACTGCGGAGGCCTCACTTATATTATAACCAAGCTATTTCTCAGGACTCTATTCGCTTAAAACAAATACGGGAAAGCCTAAAGGATAGCATATATATCTAGCTAGCCACACACACACATATATGCATTACTTAGCATCCTTATATTCAGGTCGCATATCTTTTACTTCCGCAGCCCAGCGTGTTCTTTTTCCATTTCTTATTCTTGATTCATTCTCTCTTTACTTTACTCTAACGGAGCCAGGCAGGCAGACAGGCAGCATTGGCCTCTATTCTCTATTATACATACATATGTATACAACGCAAGAGATGAGTTCTATACTATAGCATTCTGCTGCTGCCTGCAATGGATCTTCAATGTGTGGCCTTTGGCTTGGCTATAGGGCTGGTTGCGCACGTGCGCTCGTTTAACATCGGGATGAGCGCTGGGGCGGGACATAAAGTGAGAAATTGAGACTCACATCTTCTCTCCCTTACATCCCCCTTCCTTACCTCTTGCTCTTCCTCTTATGTTAGAACGTTTGTCTCTTTCTCTCTTTCTCTCACTTCTTCTTCTATAAAGCAGCTCGTTTCGTTGTTGAATGTCTGTGAGGTAGATAGAGATGGTATAGAGTATAAAAGAGAAAGAGAGATGGAAAGAGAGATAGAGAAAGATAGTGGGTGATAAAGGGCACTCATTGCTGGGTGTGTGAGTGTAGTAGGTATATGGCTTGGCGACGAGCAAGTGCTGTAAAAAAAGATTGTATGAAGGTCGAATGCTTGGAGAAAAAAAATAAATAAATATAAAGGTGTGAGTGTCTTGGAAAATTTAATACTTACTGAGATATTTTGCTTTTTTTTATTTGTTAAAAATTAAAATGAAGTTTTTTAATTCGTAATAATGATAAATGTAAGTACACACAAAATAATAATATTTACGTCTGTAATATTTTGAGGAATTTAAATTCTACTTATACTCATATAGTGGATTATAGTGTTGTTGATAATGGTCTTAGAAAAAGTTATTACGTTATAGGAATTTATTATAGAGCATTTGTAACGACCTATTCAAATCAAAAATATAAAAATGAAAAACCAGTTTAACAATAATCAGATTTGACACCAAATGCAGGTTGATTTTCATAATGCAATCTAACGATCAATAACTGTCATATACATATATAAATTTTTTATCATACTATAATAATAATAATTCAAATAAATTCACGTGTCTAGACATTCACGATCATCAACATAAAAAAAAAACATACAGCATCGTTTCTCGATTAAAACAACACGTGCTAAAAATCATAACACTACTCTAACACAAAAAAATTTTTTTTTTAACCACTCTACCAAGTAAAACGCGTCAAAATCGCCTGCGAACATAATATATTCTAATATTAACGCTTGCAAGCATATATATAGCAAAAGATCACGCGTCAAAGATTACAAGCTTGAAATTTAAAGGGCCGCCTTGTTTCTCAAGCCACATTTTTTTGTAACCGAACAAGCCCTTCTCGCCTCTCATTCACTCACTCATTCGCTATCTATCTGTCTTTATTTTTCAAGATCTATCTCTTTCTACGCGCGCCGGAAATGATCTCTCTCTCTCCCCTTTATTTTCTACTCTCTTGAAACGCGAGACGAACTCGCGCGCGCGCGCGCTTTGAAATTAGATGAATATATAGAGGCTGTATTTATTTGCGCGGCCTGCATTATATATCCCTTTTATTTCTTTTATTTTTTTCTAACATACAAAGTTTAACTTTCTAAAATAATAAATTTTTCAACGAGAGTATATAATGTGTGATTTCGATGCGAAAATCTAAGTTGGGAATCTGGCTTGTATATTTGTTATCTTTGTATAATGTGGATTACGTTATTCAAATGTGAAAAGGATCTAATAGTAAGTTATAATCGTACTATTTTTATAATATTTTAGATTATAGTACGAAAAATAATAATTTATTGATGTAATAAGCGATGAATGATGATGTAACGATTATGATTGTAATGTATATTACAATTGTATTACGTAACTACATAATAATTCAATAATAACATCATACATGCATGACATAAATATTACGAGTTTTAATACTTCCGCATTGTATACTCGTAAGATACATATTTTAAATATCTATGTACCCATCGCTATTACAATAAAACCGTGTGAATTTCTTTTAAAGTCATATCACATAATGGGTGGGCCAAAACGCTTAGCTCGTACAAGAAAAGAACTTGTTGATTTAGGCCTTGGATCGTGAAACATGCAACTCGTACTCTCCTCTTCCTTTCCTTTTTTCTTTTTTTTTTTTTTATACCTACCCATTTTTTTTTTCTTCCCTCAAGCTGATGATGAGCGATTGTCAGTTGCGTCGGTCTATCTGCATCTAACATAATATAAGAGAAGACCTAGCTTTCAAGCTCTCCCCCTGACTTTACTTGTGGTGTTGACGTTGGAAACCGACACTTTCTTGACTTTTGGATCTTGTTGAGCAGTCTTTAATTAACCTTCTGCTTTTAACCGTCTATAAAAAAAAACGTTTTTTTGTTGTACTATGCAATTGAATAAATAATAGGGATAGAAAAAAATTTAGATTGTAAATGTAGAGACAGTTTTTTTTAAATTTAAATTAGTTGATGGGTTAATTTTTACATTTTTTTTCATTAAATTCTTAGTTAAATCAATATATAACTAAACTACCTTTTTTTTTTTTTTAAAACAGTAGTACACAACATTTATTTGCATATAATTTTTATTCTAACACTTTATTCTGACACATACATCTCAATAGTTTGTAATAGATCCTTCCTGACCTTATTGACCTAAAAATACTAAAGATTTTCAATCTTTTTTGGAATATTCGAGTATTCAAAAGCTCATAGGGCTTTAGATATGCTCTAATTAGAATTTTCCGGTCAGGTGCTGTTCAAATCAATCCTCTCCACGTGCCTTTGACTTCATCTTTTTTTTTGTCAGTTCTGAATTGTATTTCCTGTTTTACGGAATTAGGTGGCTGATCTTAGGGATTAGGCTTTTCAAAATCCAAACTTAGGAAAGCATCGTATGCAGCGTTACTGCTGTCAGTATATGTGTATATATATGAGCAACGCGTGCCACATCTTAGTGGAAGCTTATATAATTTATTTATGGAAAAAAAATTGGAAATTTTGTTTTTATTTTATTTCGTTTTCAATGTGATCGTAATATAAAATAATATTACATTGATTACTTGATAAGAGTAATGATTAACTGTGTTTATAATGCCTTAGTTGGTTGAGTGTCAGTTTTGAAATCTACATATCATGGGTTCGATCCTTGACGTCCATCGACTAAGTCGTTGCACGACATCTTTAAAGCCGAAATATGATTTAAGTATTAAAAAGGCTTAATAAAAAATAGTTACAAAAACTCGCATCTGTTGACGAAAAGTTCTTTTATATTTTTATTGCAAGATTGTAATATTTTTTGCCAATTAAACGTGTAGCACTGATAAAAAAAATGTTTCATCTAATTGAACTTTTTTTCTTTTGACTATTAAAAATGATTTAATAAATTTAATGACTTAAAAATAAAATAATCTTTATTTTACATTTAAAATAATGAATAAAAAAAATCATCTTTTAGTCAGCAAATCGTAAAAGATCTAGATGACGCGAAAAAATAGTATATATACCTATATCGTAGCAGCGATATCCGGCGTGGTAGGCAATATTGCCAAGTACAAATATTACCATTGCTACACAATCGAGTTAACGGGCCTTGCTATCGGCGGGTCCACACCTATAACAATCGTAACGATAGAGCTCGTGTCAATGGGTTGGTTAGGCGTGTGAGAGAGCGAAAACCTCTTGTTCGCGTACTTCTGCATTTATGAGGGAGAGTGTGTATATGGATCGTTAAAGCCAAGCTCGATTGCCTTTTCTCATACTCCTCTCTCTCTCCCTTCATTCTTCTCTTGAAGATAAAGATTGCTCGTATATAGGAGTTAAAGATCAAGCTTGAAAGAAAAGACTTACCGAAAAATTTCTTACCATCATCGCATTTATATACACACAGATATACATACACATACTCTGTTAACGGGTCTCGTTTCGCGCTTGGTGGCACTTTGGTATTAAGTTTCGGGTCACGTTTAACGAAAAAAAAAAAAAAAACTGAACGGCTACCGAACTACTACGTTGTACTGCGTACGAAATCAACGGAGATTCAGAAAAGGACCAAGTTCCCTATCCACCTTAACCTCGAGACTGTTTTTTTTCTTCTCCTCTTCACTTTTATATTTTTTATTTTATTTTTTGTTCTTCTTCAAACAACTGTACGCTGCACTTTTTTACACTTTTAGCGCGACAAAGTAGTAACGTGCTCGGGATAACTATCTCCAACTTCCTCCCTACTATGCACTAAGACCTATAAGAGACAAGAATCTTTTATTTATTTTTTTCTTATCTTTTTGCTTTCTTCTATTTTTGTCAGCTTACGTTCATTGCGAGGACGATAACGAAGTACATAAAAGATCATTTTCTCTTTTTAAAAATTAATTATACCCTGGTATCAAGTGTCGCCTTACACATATATGTGTGCATACATATATACAATATCAGTGTGTATGCAGCGAAAATACACTCACCACGAAATTACGTTGAATCTTTGCAGAAAGAGAGAAGAACCATGAACACACTACACGACAACTTGCGTTCGTGGAAGAGTAAGAGAGAGAGAGAAAGCAGAGCTTTAATCTCGTGCTCTCAGTATAATATGCATATTTAATAAGATAATTTTGCGCTGAGTGGAAACGAGCATAATATGATTTATCCGGCTGACTCGACGAAACTACGGTAACGAATTTCATCACCCACCCAAGTACACGCCAACTTCTTAATCGAATTCCCGGTATATATGTGTGTGTGTGTGTATGTGTGTGTGTGTGTGGTGGCATTAACCAAGAGCTTGCAAGGCATACGCCCACCTTTCCTACTCGTGCTAGTATATATACTTCTCACCTCTCGGCTGCAATTACACTTGACTGTACGGGACGAGAGAGAGAGAGAGAGAGAGAGAGAGAGAGAGAGAGAGAGAGAGAGAGAGAGAGAAACATAAGTTTGGTAAAAGAAAAAGAAAAAGAAACGATGGCGTTGGATGAAATACGGATGTTCCAAAATGAAAAGGGGAATTAGAAAAAAAAAGGGAAAAGAGAGAGAGAAATGTAGGAGGAAAGGGATATAAAATATGTCCGGGATCGAGGTATAGGAAAGTGTGTATGGGGTGAGAGAGAGAAACTGAGAGCACAGAGAGCAAGAGCTACATCAATTTGCCGTAATTTTGGGCAGCAGGTGCCTACGACTCGTCGAACTTCTCGGTCTGCTGCTCACCAAGAGAGAGAGAGAGAGAATGAGAGAGAGAGAGAGCTTGCAAGCACACCAACTAGGCGATACTTCACGTCCTGACCACTTCGGCTTTTCACAGACACAGCTTGGAACGACGCCTGCTTGCCCATCCGTCGTGTATGCTTATAATCTTTGCTAGTCTCTCTCTCTCTCTCTTTCTCTCTCTTCGCGAACACGTTTATAATATACATATGGTTTGGCTTGGACTACCGTCACCGCTTATCATTTTAAACATACGTGTATATCAATTTATTTTTTAGCTGCTCTCCGAGATTTCTTGGCACGTCGACGACGCGTCGGAGTGATTACCTTCTCCCATCTGTCTATGTATCCGGTTCTTGCTAATGAAAATGATGCATTAATATCTCAAATTTTTGTAAGATATGCTTGGGTCTGTATGTTGGTATTTTAAGCTAATGATGTTTTTTTAATTAAGCCTACGTTGAATAAATTTTTATTGCACTTTAAATAATTGTTTAAGAAATTGAAATCTTTTAAATAATTTGTAAAACATATTTTTACGTTATAAACATACATAAGAAATATAATTAAAAACTCTACTACATCCCTTTCCAAAAAAAGCTTCTCTCTTTCACCTCTCTCATCATGAGCCTACACTAGCAGCTTGCACGCATATATATATATATTCAACAACCTTGAGTTCCCATGCTCATTTTGCAAAAGCTGTAAAAGCTTTCCCGGGAAAGCTATAGAGAGCATATATACGCATGCACATACGCGAGAACGAAGATAAGCGTATATACGTTGAAAGGGAGCTTATCCAGCGAGAAAGAGAGTCGGTTTATGTCTGTGGCTCTCTGTCTCTCCCACCCTCATATTATATAGTCGCGCGGTCGCGATGCTGCTTCCTACTCTATACCTATACCTTGCTGCTCTTCAATCTCTAACTCTCTCTTCTTTCTCTCTCTCTTTTCTTCTTTCAACAGCTCATCCCATACACATACATATATACCCTGTCTTTTCCATGGCTGCAGCTTTCTCGCGGATATGGTGTATACACCGTGAGTATGGAATATGTCTGAATAAGCAAGGCTAGTGTAGGATAGATATGTATGTGCACGTGTGAGACTGCGTATAGCATGAGTATAATATGATGGGACGAACGCATGAGCGCATTTAGCTGTACAAATAAAGACGTGAGAGAAAGAGAGGAGGCTGCATATGCTTTGTATATGAACGTATGACAAAAGATGATGCACTTGCTTTTTTACATCTTATTTGATTTTTTTTGTGTATATTTAATTCAAGTTTATATATGTTTATGGTAGAATTTATGGATCTTTGATATGTAGTCTTATTTGCTTGTACGTTATTTTATTGGCGATAAAGCAGAAAAAAAACTAAATTATTAGTCTCCTGTATCGCAAAAAATCTGAATAAATTAAGCGTCAGCAAAAAAAAAAAAGGTAAACAAATAAGAAAGCCACTTGATGTGCCAGCTTTTTCTTATCCTACATCTTTACCCTTTTCCACTTGCGCTTTTATTCTTTCGTAGTTCCATTAAATCCGTACGGTCCAACTCCTCCTACATATATAGTGTTTCATTTCTTTTCACAATTTCTTTTGTTTCTACGATTGCCAACGTTATATTACATCTAATCGTTTCATTTCTCCTCCCCCTTGATACAATAACTTTTTTTTTCTTATTAAAACAAGAATTTTGAGAAAAATATATTTTTTAACATTTTTTCAAGTTGTGTAATCATAGGTACATATCCGTTTTTTTATTAGTTAATTATGAAAGAATTAATTTTGATGATTGATTAATTGATTTGCTGGGAATTCCAATTTCATTTAAATAGGAAGTGACAACTATGTTAACAAATTTTATGATAAATATTTTATAAGTTATATTTACTGTTAGTGCTATAAAACTTGATCTTTGACAGAAATGTAATTAATATTAATATATTTTGAATATTTTTATAATTAAACTTTCTATAATTTATTATTGCTATGAATAAAAAAAAAATAATAAATAAATAACATTTGATAATTAATTTTTCCAAAAATAGTGCTCAGATATTATTACAATGCGGGAGAATTTCCCGATTTTAAAATTTATATTTTCAAGTCTTTTTGATATTACAATAAATATATTTCAAGTGAAGTTTGGGAGCTAAAATAGCGAGCGCTGAGAATCAAACCCACAATCTGCAGATTTCAAAACCGAAGCCCGCTGACTTAGCCATTCCAAACTCTAAACATCCTTAATTTAATATCCTATATGATTTTTTGTATGCATTGATTTTATTATTAAACTTTGTTAATAATTTGCTTAGCAATGTAATAATAATCATATTTAATAGATCCAAGTCATAACAATCAAAATGTAAAATAATAAGTGTATTAAGTTTTATAAAAATTTCTAAAAATTATCATATCTCATATTATTCATTTAATTAATTTTAAAGTGTTCCCAAACCCATACAGATAACAAACAGATAAGAAAAGACGAACATCGTCTATATTCATATAAATAACCAGATGCGTAATTTTATCCACTCAGTGTTGCCGTTTTATCAGGAGTGTAAGGATGGCAGCTTTACGTGTTTTGTAAGTACGAATTTAATTATTCATATCATTTAAATACTGTTTATTTACAGTGGAAATCTTTTTAAATTTTAGAATCCTATCATTAGGATTTATTGCAAGTTTGCAAGGTATACCACTTAATAATAAAAATCCTACTAAAATTGAAGTTTTACAAGAGGATTATCTTCAATTGCTAATAAACAATTTAATAAGTAAGTTTATCATATTCTCAATTGTTATAATCTTAATGATAACTTATTTCCGTTCAAGTTGTAATGTAATTTTTTATCTATCTTTTATAAGAATCACCATCAGCTGATGTCTGCACAGATTTTTATTCTAATACGTGCAATCAACTTCAATCTGATATTTTAGTAAATTATAATTTTAAAAGAAATATAGCAAATGCTTTTTCTAATACAATGGCAATATTTTCAAGTAAGTTTCATATATACGTATATATTCTTCTTTTTGATAAATGGATATACAAAGTGACATCATAACAAACAATTTTTTTAATTTAGATATTTTGAATAACACTAATTATGAAAGTAAAGCATTTAACATAGAACAAAAGTTATTTGAGAATTGTATGAAATTAAGTGAGTAAACTATAATTATGTAATTGAAAATAAAATCAAAATTGTTTTATTGAATAGCAATTGTAATTTTTTACAGATAAAAGTGATAAAATTAGCAAAAACTTAAGTTTTGAAGATCTTACTATTGGCATTCTAGATCGCTTTACTATAAAAACATTATTTGATGATATGTTGGAAAAAATTAACGAAAAAATTAATGAAAGTGATTGGAGAGACATAGAAAATAAATTAGTTTCATTTGGTTATGATCACTTATTATTTGATATCAGTGTTATAGATGATCCATTGGAACCGTTTAAAAGAATTATTCTTGTAAGTGTTATTACACAAAATAAAATTTTGATTCTCTTGTATTTTTACTTAGGATATTTTAAAAGTGAGTTTCAAATGACTCAGTCGTCAAAACGCCGAATTCGTATTCTCTAAGTTCTGGGTTCGATTCTTGGTGTCTGTCAATTGATCCATTGAGTAAACACTCACGTACCGAAATACGCTCAATTGGGTGTGAAACAGGTCTTCAATCGCCGTATTAATTAACTTACTGGCAGCGAAATATAGTTGAAAACAAAAATTTTGCTCCTTATTTCACGAAGGGCACACGAAAAATGCTTGAAATAAATGTAATCTATATAAAATTATTTTTTTTTAGCTTGAACCACCATCGCTTAAAAAATGGAGTCACAGAAAATTTCCTGACATATCTGTTGATATATTAATTCAATTAGAAAAAGATACTTATGAATTTTGTAAAAAAGCATCAAAACTATTGTCCAAAGAAAATAGTGATGAATTTTCATTTAAAAAAATATCAGAGCCTGAAAGCATGACGGATAATGAAACGTATTGGTTTGATGAATTTAGAAATCACGAGAATACTGAAAATCTTATTTTACTTTGTCAGTCGTTTCAAAACTTATCAAAACCAATAAGAGAGTTGCCAAGTACTAAAACAACTGTACTAGAGATTTATAATCAAATTGCTAATGTAAAATATTTTTTATTGAATGTAGTTTACAGAGAAACAATAAGTAATTGATTTTATAATTTCAGAACAATTTGAAAGCAGCCCATATTCATAAAAAACAGCAATATAAAAAATTAACAATCAAATCATGGGCGAATTTGTACAATAAGAGTGTGAGAAATAATATTACGAGGGTAAAACATGATTTATTAAAATATTAATATTTTTTTTTCAATAATAATGTAACATTTTGTTGTACAGATTGAATGGTTGCAAATATTCAGAAATAAATTTGAGCCTCTTGGTATTACTATTGATGAGGACGAGCCCATCATCGTGAAAAATGTACAGTATTTTTTAAACATGTCAAATATATTACGTTGGTTTCCAAATAAATACTTTGGTAATAATAATGATTTTTAAATAAATAAAATTAAAATTAATTTATTCGTTTAATTTACATATTTTTATCTATAGTTGAAGCAGTTCGTTTAAAGTTCATCTCAGATAATATTCGATATTTCAATTGGAATTGGGCTCAATCAATGAATTACGTACATAGGTATGTATATTTTTAAAATTTAAAATTTATTGTAACATAGACTTGATTTAATAAAACAAAGAAAATTTGTAGTTCTTCATTCTGCTTTCAAGAAACAAAACTGTATGGTGTGTCAGGGGCTGTATTACAACTTTTAAAAGGAGAATATTTGGTAAGAAAAGTGTATCTTTAATTTTTAATGTATTAAACTTAATATATTATATAATTGTTTTATTTTTATAGGAAAATTACTTAAAAAATATTGCAAATGTTAAGAATAATATAGTTAATGCAGTATCATCTATGATTGTCGACAATCAAGTGTTATCTGATAAGGAAAAAACCTTTTTGATCTTAGAATTACAAAAGATAACTGAAAATATAATTGAAAGTAATCAGAATATGAAATTAATTGCAAATTATTATGGACATGTAAGATTTTTATTTTTTTATATTATTTTGTTATATTTGTGATCTAATAATTAATTTACATATATTTTCAGTATGAATTGACTGGTGATTATTTTATTGATATTCTTAATTATCGAACTCTTTTGAAGAATAAAAACTATTGCAGTTTGAGAAATACTCCGTAAGATATCAACATGGCAACCTTTTTTTTGTTTACATTATTTTTACACAAATTTTTATTTTTTCTAGTTTGACAAAGCATTTACCATTCAGTATCAATGATATTCATAAACCTCGTAATCGATTTAGTAAGTGTATTTTTATTAATAAATAGTTATGGTTTTGTAAAAGTATTATTTTAATCATGAATAATTCAGAAAATATCTTTAAAATATTATTTATCGTGATTTCTTATTTATGTTATAGTTTTACATGCATTATTAAATGCGATTGTAGCCAAGCCTATATTTTTATCAGCTTCAAATAAGTTCGTATTTATTCAATTAATAATATTATTATCTTATCAAATTTTTATATGATTTATTACATCTCTATAATATTTTTAGGGAAATATATTATGCTACGTATGGGGTAAATATGGGAGCTTATTTGTATTCACTTTTAAGAGAAAATACACTTGAAAATTTAAATAACGGTAAGAATAGCTGTGATTAGTTATATTTTTATAATTCAGTAATTTTATTTAAATTATAAAAATTATCTTCAGAGTATTTATATGATCGTACTGGAAGTGAATGGTTGATTCCTCATGGCTCATATCCTCCAAAAGTAGTAAATTGTTTTATTCGTGAAAATATTTTTAAGTACGGTGTAAGTAAAAACTTTATTTATTAAAGTGAACGATTTATCTGTAAAAAATAATTTTATCTTCGCATTTTTTATTTTAGTTCAAATCAGCTTATGAAACAATAACAGAAGTCGTCGGTATAAAAATTGCTTATAAAGCAATGCTAAATGATTCCACAAATAGTATGAGCAATGACTTCTTTAAAACTTATATTCAGGTACGTTTATAAAAATTATAGTTATAAATAAAACTTGGATTAATTAATTTATTTTAAAATTACAGACACAGTGTAAGATAAATAATGAGAAAATAACGAAAAAGGTCTTATCAAACCTAGATGAATTTCATAGTACATTTGATTGTATAGACAGTATTAATGAAACTGAAAAATGTAATATTACTGCATTTGACTTTTAATGAATATTTTTGTGTGAATAAAAATCTGTTATTATAATTTTAATGCTCATACAATCATTTTTAGTGACGTTTATATTTTGTAATTTATTGTAAACAACAAAACAAATAAAATACTTGTACGAATATCTTACACTTTTTTATTTATCTTAATACACCTACTTTGTATTGACTAGATCAATACAAATAATCCACTAAATTTATGCTTCATGTAACTTAACCCAACACCATGCATAAAAATCACTTTATTTAGTATCACTATTCAATGCATGTACTCAAGTGATACATTTCCTCTAAAATTGAAGGGTTTTCAACGTAACGACGTATTCCACATCGAAATTTAAGATCCAACGTGTGTAAGTCCTTCCGGCTATAGGAAGATTCTAGAGAGCTAAAATGCACCAGCAGTAGCAGCAGCTCATAATAGGTAAGCTTGTTATATTTGTATAAAGGGAAGAAGGGGTTAAACTGAGAGGCAATAATCCGCCCTATAGCTGTGCACTTTACTCCACTCGAGTGGTATTGCATTTAAATATGAATGGTGGACCAGTTAGTAGGAGGGCTTCTCACTTCTCTCTCTTGGCTCTATACTTATATCAGTAGCAGTAGTAGTAGTAGTAGTAGTAGTAGTAGTAGTAGTAGTAGTAGCAGAAGCTGAGCTGGCACACTATCCTTCTGCACGTGCCTCAAGCGCAAGAAGCTTCTCTATATGGCTCATTTGAAGTAGGGGGGGGTGCCCATCACTCCAGATTATCCAGTAAATAGGCTACGAATTTATGATCTCGTAGCGCATAAAGTTTGCGTTTCCTTCCAAGGTGACTTCTCTGGAAAATCTCCTTTTCTTCCTCACTTGCTGATGCAGCTTCCACACGCACGAGACACTCCCGCCGACTGACCTTAATTTTCCTTTATTGCCAAGTTGAATTTATTTGTTCGCACAAATTCTTAGGATATATATGTTGAGCTGCTTTACATAGGAAATTTCGTGGAAACAGGCAAGTGATAAAGTTTATGAGAGCAAGTTCATGTTTTATTAGACCTTATTCCAAGGTAATATTTTGAAAAAGTTTTATTTTATTTTTATGTATCAAGAAAAGGATTAATTATTTTACATCAAATGTAAAAAAAAAATAAAACAAATATAAAATTTATTAAAAATTAAGTTATTTAATTATAAACTTCTACAAATTTCTTAAAATTATTATTCTTTTAAATATCGACTAACAAATAAGTATTAAAATTGTAATAAGGTTTCAAATTCACATTAGTAAAAAATCACATAAACATAAAGGTAGAGCTTATAGGTAAAAAGTCATGAATTTTTAGCAAATCAAAATTCTCAAACTTTTTCTCATAATTTTCAAGTAGTACATATGTAGTAAGTGACGGCATAGATAAAGAACCAAGCACAGAGCGCGATTTTATACCCAGCATGGATTCTTCAAACTTTTTTTTTTTTTACAATTTTTCCTTTCTCTACGGCGTGTCCCGTCAGCGCAGTTTAATAATGCGCCCCATAATTCACAATGCACGACATTGCACTATATATATATATATATATATATATATATATATATATGCACCGCTGCTGCTCTTTTAGCTCAGCAGGGTATATTGTGTGCACACCGCGACTTCGCGAGGTACCACCAGCAGCGTATATAAGAGTACCCAAGTGGGCGTCTCTGTCCGGGAGTCGGGTTACCTTTGTAAGCGTCAGGTGAGTCTTTCTTTAAGAAAACGTCTTGGATTTTTTACTCCTGTCTACTTCCTCATTCTTGACTATACACTGACTTGCTGTTGCTTAATTGTGCGCGGGGTATCGCTCCGGGGTAGGTTGATTTTTTTTTGCTCGGTCAGATAGAGAGCTTACATTTTTTGATTTTACATAGTATGAGTCTACTGTACCTTTTTGTGTATTTGGATACTGGTTTTTATTGAAATTTGATCGACAGGAATTGCTACCAGGATGTAGTATAATTTACATATCTGGAACGAGCAGATTGTACAAAAAAGTATTAATAAAAATTTGAGTCAAATTAATTATTTTTCATGACTAAAAATTGTCCAGTCTGATAAAATTTTGAGCATGACTACTGAATTTTTCAAACTACACAGAACAACTATAGAAAACATTCGATTGATTTCGAGGATACATGGTATGGTTCACGAGTTGACTGATCTTTGGCATTATTAGAGGTAACATGTGGCGACCCGTCAAAAGCTGCTGCTCCTGGCGACATATTAAAGTATATATCCCTCTCTACTCTTCGTCCTTGTACTATTGAATTGCCAAAACCTTGGAAATACGCGACCTGCAACTTTTGAGAGAAAAAAGGAAATGAAATATTCTGCTTCAATTTCTTTCTATTATTGAATTATGACAAACGTCTATCTCCTTTTCAATTTCGATCTGATTTTCTTTTTTATTTTAAAAGCTATGGTATTACATAGAAAAAAATATTTTTGTTTTTATTATTACAATGTACTTAGCAATAAAATTTGTAACTAAAATTAAAGCTATCAATTTTCAATAAAATTAACGTTTAAATCAAATCAAGTTAATAATATTAAATTTATTTATTTAATTTTAAATTCACGAATCATTATATCTATTGATATCATATAAAAGTAAATATATATTAGAACAATAAAAAAAAGAGAAAAAAAAACCAATTTGATTAAAATAAAGTAGAAAAGCTAGGGCAGCAAAAGTGACTTGAGCCATCAGCCTAGTTTCAAAAGCACAAGGGTCATGGATAACAGCAGGCGCGGATCCATTTATTTCGAGGGAGAGTTGTAAAGTCTATTGCTATACGGTAGGAGTCCAACGTTTGCAAGCTCTACTTGTACATACGTATGTGTATGTGTGTCATCGTATAGCGAAAGCTCACTCATCCTTTAGGTAAGCAGCGTTATATTGAAAAGCGTCAAGAGAAATATGTGCTTCAGTGGATGCTTAAAATTTCTCATACACTGTCTTTGGATATATCCAAGTTTTCCTAGCTAACTCTCTTTCTACTTCTCCTTCTTGTTCTTCTCCCTCTGGAAGCACGTGCTTTTGGCTAGGAAATGTACACACGAGCAAACGAAAAGTTTCGATCGACCGTTTCGAATCCCCGCAAGATTCCTCGACTAACCTACATCTCTATGTCATATTCAGTTTTATGTTATGCAAGTGTGTCGGGGATCGTAAAGGCTGCATGTGTCGTAAACTCTTGCACGGTAGCTTGCTCATGATTGCTACTGTATATGAAAAGTGTTGTGGTTTTACCTTAAATTATAATAGTGTAAAATTTGAATAATTTTAAGTAAATTGAAATAAAAACTTGAAAAATTAAAAAAAAAACATCGATAAAGAGTATTTAAAAAGAATGTGTTTAAATTTATCTAATTAGATTTGAATGGTTTTTATTTTTTCACTAGTATCAAACAATATGGTTTAGTAAGGGAGCGTCACTTTCGTAATCCACAGATCGTGGGTTCGATTTTGACTTTCATTGCTATTTCATGAGTCCTCTTATGTCGATATACACTGAAAAAGGTGTCAAAAAGATTTCAACAAATTTTATCTATCAAATCTAAATAATGAGAATGGTTTTTTTTTATAATAATCTGAGTTTACATAATAATGATAAAAAAAATTAAATTTAAATTGAACATTTTTAATTTTTTTTTTTTTTTTTTTAATAGACATGATTACTCAGATCGACAAATCGATTGACATAAGTATAGCACCTGGAATTCAAAACATGAAATTTTCTCGCATAATATAAGTATTCCAGCTCCAAGCCATCCCATTTCCACTTTACTCTACAACTATTCCGCGTCTTCCTTATAGCTATACGGAGATTCACGTCGTAAATAATCCGAAGATAACATTACGTAGTCGCGTGAATTATGTCTTTATGTATATTACGCAGGAGAACACACGGTAGCTCAAGAGCAAAACGAGAGTATATATGAGAGAAGCTGTAGCTATTACAACTACTACTACTACTACTTACGTGTAGCCGCAAAACTGGCATCTCACGAAGTGCTCCTGCGACTTTTCAACAGTTATGGCACGGACAACTTGCTCTCTATGCTGACTATACTACTACTACTACTACTACTCTCCTGCCATGTATCCTGCGGACGTGTTTGCCTTGTAATTAACAAGCGTATAAATGAAATTTATATATTTTTTTCTTCTTTGCTGCTTGATATCTTTTTAGAATTTAATCTTTCATGTTGTTGTATGTTGTGTGTTACTGATTTGATAAATTATGTATTTGTATTTATTTTTTTTTGTTGTTGTAATTTGATAAACGATATTATTGTATGTTTAAAATTTAACTCAATTTTTTTTATAGTTAATTGTTCAATTGCAAATTTTTTTAAAATTCAGATAATATTTTACTCTTTATTTTAATTTATTTATAAATGTAATTCTTACGTCTAAAAAATTAATTAATAAAAGATTCATAAAATAATAAAAAAAAATTATCACATAACAAGCTCACATAATCAGAAAAATTTGAATTACATTAAAAATGTATATATAATACCAGCATGTAAAAATACATCATCTCTCCTTTAAATACACACATATACACAAAGCTCTTGTAAACACACTACTCAATCATAATTCCTTCAACTCTATATCTCAACTATATACAAACGAAGCAAAATCAAGTCAAAAAAGTTTCGTGAAATCCATAAAAACACGCAATGAAAGCTCGACCGCCACTTTTCCCGGTAAATATATTGCAGCAGCCTGTATATTACGGCATTGATTTTGATCGTAGTTATTTTGTATGTACTTGGTATAGTAGTTCACTAAAAAAAAAAACCAGCCCTTTTCTCAAGATAATTCGCGTGACCATAGTAGAGACGAGAACAAAGGTGGAAAATACCGCGGAACTTATCGTCGTGTATATGACGGGAACTTGAATGGTAAGTGGATGGTAGTGGTGGGAAGTTTGAAAATTGCAAGCTTCACGTTGTATATGTACACGTACTAGACACAACAGTATAGCAAGTATATACCTTCAGGTGAGTTGATGCCGTTGGTGTTATCGGTTTTACGTGTAGCACGCGATAATTGAAATAATACTAAATAACACCGTAATTATAGACCTTGAAAATCGCTACGTGAACGCCGCGATACTTTACTGTATGTATGTATACTCGATACTAAGGGAGGTACTGTAACTACTAAGCTCAGTAGCAAGCAGTAGTTGCTCGTTCTCAACCCTTTTTTTCTACTTCTGACTAGCCATTCTTTTCCTATCGAGATTTTTTTTTTTCAAGATTTATTTTTACCTTATTTTTATTTTTTTTTCTGCTTTTAGAAATTAAAAACTGTTATTAATGGTCGTTAGTGTGAATATTTAACAAACAATTTAAAACTCTTGCATTAAAAAGTTAAGTTTTTTAAAAAGACTTGAATTTCAGTATGTGTATACAATATCGATTAGTATACATTTTAGCATAAAAAAAGAAAAATTTGCAGCACGTAACAATTTTAATGTAAACCCACAAAGAATGGCAAGTTATAGAGTATATGGGGTTGAATCCCAAAAAATCATGGCACACGAGAGAGAGAGAG
>JAPYZE010000857.1:0-29513 GCA_030522805.1 Leptomastidea abnormis
TATATATATATATATATATATATATATATATATATATATATTACCAGCAACACCCAGTAGCTGCTCGCCATAGCTTTAGGCCCTACCTTCTCTCTTTATACTTCCTGTGTGTGTATGTATATGTACACTTGTCCGGCTCTATGCTTTGCGTGTAAGTATATATGTATGTATACACGACGAGCTGCTCTTGACTCTCTCTATCTTTCTCTATTATACCCGCCCTTACGTTGTCTCGTTTCGTTCTACTTCCTCTTGCGACTCATCCTCTCTCATACCCTATATATACACTCCAAGAGTTTGCACTGTTATATATACGTATAGTTTTCTTCTCCTATACTTCTCCACTGTCACTGTCGCTTTTTTATTTTTCTTTTTTTACGCTTTTGTAATTTTCGAGCTTTAACTCGTGCATACTCCTTTTTTTTCTACCTAGTGAAAACGTAGAGGTATGCAAGGGATATAATTCTGTACTTGTATTTCTATGGTTTGTTTCGGTATACTATGGAATTTTGGAGCTTTCTTGAAAATACGAGTTGAAGTACGGAAAATTAAAGGAAAAGAGGAGAATATAGTAAAATTAGTTTTTTTTTCCATTTTGTAGTTATTTTTATTTAGGGTGTTGTTCAATTGATTATTGGAATGCGAATTGTATAATTAGTTTGTATAGTACTGTATTGAATTTATTGCTGATTTGTAATTAGAAAGTAAAATGGAGAAAAAAAATGGTAATTTATGATGGGAAAATTGTTTTTTTTGGTTTGTTCAATGTTGGATTCTTTGATGGTTGAAATATATTATCAAAATGAAATATTTATGTTGTATCTTTGTAAAATATTTCTTCAAAGAAATACTTGTCAAAGGTAAAAAATTCATCAAAATTGCAAATTTATGAACTTCTGTGAGAATAAAAAATAAACAATATATTTTTTTAAAAGTTGCAGCTTTTTTAGTAAAAATTTTGAAATAATATGAAAATTTGAGATAATGTGTATAAAAGTACATATAATAGGTTTATATAATTTATATAAAGTCATAATGATCTTTTTATCTAAAAATAAAATGTATTTTATGCTCTTCATAAATATACAAAATTTAATTAACGGAAAAAGAAATTGTATTATACTTTGACCATATTAATGCACAAGCAATATTTTCAATGACATTAATTCACGAATACATTAACAATATACTGATAACGTATACTAAAATAAAATATGTAGATAATTTATTTCACAAATTTATAAATTGATACACATAAAATATTAAACTTTATTTGCATATAGAATTTAACCCTTTTAAAAGTAGCTAAAATAATTACAAATATTTTCATAAAAAAATTATCTATAATCAATGTTAATTTTATATATAAAACACTTGAATAAATAACATAAAAATTTTTCTCTTTTTACTTAGTATAAATTATCTTTGCGGATGTATCTTACTAGTTAAACTTTGAGTTAAAGTCATCCCTATGTATATTTCCGTTCTTATCTCAAATCTAATTTAAATATAATTTTCTTATTGCCATGGTACACACTTTGCCATCTTTCTCAGATTCCAATTTCTCTTTCTTTCTCTTTATCCCATTTCCTCCAGCAGCTCCTCATTCCAGATATAGCTTTGAATTTCTCTTTTTTCCTTAATTCGCCATCCCTTGTCCTTGCCTCAATCCCATTTCCCAGGCTTTGCTGTAGTATTAGTAGTAGTTATATACCGTATAGCTATTCGAAACAACACGAACAATTTTTTCTTCCTTCCTTCTTCGACTTTCTTCTTCTCTCCTTCCTTCTTTAACTTATCTTGTTTTTCCTTCAGACACACTTCAGATTCTTGTAGTAATGTCAGCAACTGCTTCTCTCTCTCTATCTCTCTCTTACTCTTTCTCTACCAGGTTCAAATCGCATTACCCAGTCACGTAAGAATTTTTGATGAAGCTCTTTGCTCAGAGAGCAGCAAGAGTATAGTGAGAGATCTTTTATTCGAGCTCTGTATAAACAGACTTTCAATGTTGTACTTCATTATTAGAATTGAAGGGACTGTGAGTTAAAGAAGAAAAAAAAAAACGTTAAATTTGTAATCTATCAAATTTTCTTAGAATTGAAGTTCATTACTATCTTGAGATGTTATTGATTTACGATCGAGATGTTCGAATCGAGGATAAATATAATTAAAAAAAAAAAGAAAAAATAGAAATCTTAAAGAAAACTTTGTTTCGTGATAAAAACGAAATAAGATTAAATAATCGATTTATACTTTACTTGATTTAGCTACTTATTACGAGACAATTTGATCTTCTTTTATACAATTCCAGGAAAAAAAGATAATAATAAATAATCAATTCTCATAACGACGATAAGCATAAAAATTTACGAGGTCGTCTCAATATAAAACTATAAGCTACATCAAAATATCCTATTCCAATAGTCTCATCTATCATCCTTCGTTAGAATAAGAAAACGAGACTAGATACTAAAATAAAAGAAAATAGTAAACGACGACACAAAGAAGCATCTCACTCACATCTTCTTTTTCTTCTTCTTCTTTTCGAGTAGTAATGAATGGCCCACACGAATGTAGGTCACGCGTTAAAACTAGAAGAAAAAAAAGGAGGGATTTTTACGCGGAAGAGCATTGCATGTTACACACCGGAAAGTATACGGAAATGAAAGAAACGTGGATGAACCTTCGTGAATCCGTCAGTTAGCCAGTCAACACATGTTAACTCGAATTAAAAAAGTAAAAAAAAAAAAATGAAGAGGGAAAATTAAAGAAGGTAACGCGTGGGTTTGCCAAGGAAGAAAAGAGAAAGAAAAATAAGTGAAAAGACTAGTTTGAAAGTAGGTACTAGTTGAAAATGGTATTTATATCAAAGAGAGAAAGAGCTTGCGGTTTCTTAGTAAGACTTGGAACGTAATGCTTGAGAAAAAAAAAGAGAGGAAAAAAGTAGAGATGCTGTTATTTTCTTTCTTTTTTCTCTTGGACCTTATTCTCTTATAGCCATTATGATTGCCGTTGCAAGCTCTCGTACTATGGCTATTACTACATACTACTGCCAGACATACTTACGCGTACGTACGTACGTACCCCTATAGTCGTATATAGTTGGCAATTGAACGCGTTTCACCACTATATATAGGCATTGGAATGAGTAAAAAAAAAGGAATGTGCTAGAAGGAAAAGAGAGAGAGAGAGAGAGAAAAGGAGTCTAAACGTGGTTGCCGATAATTGCGCCTTCTCTTTCGTTTTGCTTCGTTCTTTCTACCACTCTCTACTTAACTGTCGTCATTCCATCGGCTGTTGCTGCTGAGATTGGAAGGACCCAATGAGAATGAGAGTTTTTAGCTTCTCTCTCTCTCTCTCTCTCTTTCTTTTTCTTTACAGTGCATGCTTTCGCACAATTGCCTTCTACTTTTCTTTCTTCCTTTCTTTTTTTTTTCTTCTGTTTTGCTTTGGATTTATTTTTTTTATTTTGGCTTTTCAGTAGTGCGATGGACTCATTGCTTTTACAATATAGTTTACGTATATATCTTGAGTGTCTCTTCTGTATGTATGCTTTCTTATTGAAGTTTTATCTTTTGAATCACCATTCTTATTTTTTTTTTTTTTTTTTTTTATCGAGCTTTAGAAAGATTTGTTCAGTTAATAAAAATAAAAAATTGGTTTTTTTATGGGAAATATCTTAAGAAGATTAATTTTTTTTTTTTTTTTTTTGAAGACTAGTAAATTTTTTTTTAATATATTTGTATTATTAAAAGTTTTTTTTCAAATTATACGAAATTGTAAGTACAATAAGTATTATACTTATTGGTGTTTTTTTTTTAATTAAAAAATTTTATAAAATTACCATTAACTCCAATATTATCTTCCTCTCAAAAAATTCAAAAATACTTCCTAACAAACCATCACTCCCAAAAATACTTACAATTTTCCAAAAATTTATTTCACCAATGCCCATTTTCTATGTAACCTGCCAATACATCTCAAATTTACATACGTCATAAAAATATAAGTTAACATAATGTTAGAGCTTTTACTATATCATAAGAAAAAAAAAAAAAAAATTTGTGCAAGTAGTCTTCAAAAGTTCATCGTCTTTCGTGTGCCAACAAGCATCTCTCGCTCTACTTCGCGGTCAGAAGCAGGAACCGTGAATTTACGGTGCGCAATTTGATATCGATTTGAAGATGACGTTGTATATATACACACACACACACATACATACACAAAATAGACTGTATTCTACACAAATAGAGAGCAGATAGCTAGGCCAAAACTCTTCTTCTGTATATATGTATATGTATTGTATATGCATATATCTACCGCGTTTCCCTCACGCGCTCGAAACTCAATCTCTCCACCTCGTATATAATATGCACTTGAATCGTGCACTCTCACTCTTTCTCCCTCTGGTATAGGTCCTTCTCTTCGTTCGAGTATACCAAGCTGCATCGTTTTTCGATTTTCACTTCTAGAACGTTCTCCTTCTCTCACTCTCGCTCTTGTGAAAATGCCTCATCCCGGCTCTGATGCTAAAATTCGATAAAACCGCAGCTTTGTATGTGTATGTATGTGTATTATGGAACTCTGTTGCGTATATATACATTGTATATCGATGAAAACGTCGTGAAGCCTAAAATACATACAGCAATTTAAAATCCATCTGTAACAGAAGGCATTTTCATGATGCTGCGGTTATGTTTGTGCTAATAGACAAAAGCTTTTTTGAACGTGTTTTACAATATATTTTTTTGGAGACGATATTTTTTAGTAAATTTATCTAGTTTAAAAAGATTTTGAAGGATATAATTTAAATATAAAAACTCATAATCTGTAGTTACTATAATAATAGAATATAGTATTTAGGTAAAAAAATAAAACAAAAAATAAAATGTAATGAAAGAATGTCGAACGTAGAGTTAACAAAGAGAAAAAAATAAATGAGAAAGCAAGTAAAGCTTTAGTGAAAGAACTTCACGAAAAGCTTCTTACGCGTAATGCAACTGTCAGTTCAGCTCCATCTTAACCAGAAGCTGCTACTCTTTTTCTCTTTCTGTCTTTCATCAAGCAATAGAGAAGTAAAGACAATTCACCAAAGTAACTTCAACAATTTTACCAAGGTACTATTTCAACTTTGCTCATTTGCACTGTAGAGAGTGAGATAATATAGATTTGCTATCCCCTAATAAAGTTCGGTCAAGAATTTTTATCTGAAAATAGATATTTTACAATTAATAATAAACAAAATTGAGCTTTATTTGTCTTGAATAATTTAAATACTCAATAGAAGCTTACTCTCTTTGCTTATAAACTTACCCTGTACAGGTATATACTCTGATATATCAACATTTAAAGTGTGGGGTTTTAGAAGAGAAAGTTTTGAGCTTACGTTCATAAGTTGCGTAATTGCTCTTGATGATGATGATGATGATGATGATGATGAGGCGTGGAAAGTACGTACTTGAAAGTATTACTTGTTAGCGAACTGTAAGATTAGAAAGATTTCAACTGTGGTGGTTTTCTCTCGCTATACTGTTCAGAGGAAGTTTGATATATTGCAGAGTTTAAAGTTTGATTTCAAATTTTATAAATACATGTACAAAAGTGTTATAAACTTATCTAAAACATTTAAATTTTTTCATGTGTATACAATTTATAATTTTTTTTTATTTTGAAAGCAATCACCTTTATTATATAGTTTTAAAGTGTTCGTAATCTTAATCTCGTACATATTTACACTTTCACACATGCACAAGCACGTAAATATTTTCGTTGAGAATTTTCTTCGAATTATCGAGTAAAAAAACTACTACTTTGTGAAACAATCGATTTATTTTGAAAATATGTGATAAAATAGTTAACCTCGCATCATTTCATATATCACTTGCAAACAAAAATACCTAACTGTCTCCTTTCAATTTTTTCGTTGACAAAATAAAATCTGCTAAGCGAACACTAAAAATACTATCTTTTCTTATCTGTTAACTGACCACTAAATAGCATCTCAATTCTTTTTACTCTATTTATCTCTCCAATTCCAAGTATTTCATTTTCTATTCTTTACTGTTTATTCTTTCTTTGGTCAGTCGAAAAACTACTTCTTGCCAATTCTTCTCTTGTTACCCAAAAAATAAAACTTGAAACTTTTCTCTTTTATACAAAAAAAAAAAAAAAAAAGAAATCAATACTTTAAGCGAAAATCCGAAAAGAAGCTTCACCCGAACAATATATACCTATACATCGCAAAAAGCTATACACAGAGAAAAAGAGATTCTATGGGAATGTCTTCTTCAAAAAGTCAAGTTCTTCCTTTCTCTCTCTCTCTCTCTCTCTCTTATATTTTATGTATTTTCAATCGAGCTGCTGGTATATATGTCCAAGCGCCAGTTTCTGCTTTTATTTCGTGTTTTTATATATAGTAAGAAAAGAGACAGAAAGATAGAAAGAGAGTAGTAGTAGTAGTAGTAGTAGTAGTAGTAGTAGTAGTAGAATGCAAGCTCAAAAGTAGAAAGGGAGAGAAACCTTCCAAGCTTTAAATCGTGATTGAAGTGAGTTGAGCTTAACGGAAAACTCGGTATGTTATCGTAACTGCTGCTACTACTGCCCAAAGCTTATACTAAATTTCATATAGGAAACTCAGATTTTACCTTTATAATTTATCATCCACTTCTTGAAACTCAAAACTTTACTAATATTTTATTTTGCATCTTCTGTTTTTAAAGTGATTCACATTTAATAGAATATATTTATAGTTGTATTTCATGTAATGAGTATAAAATATTCAAATAAATTTTTTTTTTATCTTTTAATCTTTTGACTGTATTATATCTTTAAAAAAAAAATCCAAATAAAAATAATAATACAATTAATAGTCACAATCTAAATATTCGTTAAATTATATACTTGCACGAGATACCATTAAATTTCCATTGCAATAAATTAATTAAATCAAAGTTCATTTAAATCTAAGGCTTCTTACACAACCTCAGTGATTATACTACAATAGCATACAAGCGATTATTCAACAAGTCTCAAAAGGACAAAAGAAAAAAATATAGTCTATGTTTTTCTCCGTATAAAGGTATTACACTCAGATGAACAATCTTTTACCATATACGTATATATACCGAGTGTAAAGCGGTCGGAAATGCTTGTAGGTTTTCCTCGTTTCATAGAGTTCCCTTTTGTGTACTCGAGATCCGATGCATACATATACATCCTTTTACCAAAAGAGAAAGAGAGAGAGAGAGAGAGAGAGAGAGAGAGAGAGAGAAAGAACACATTTTCATCATCATCAAACCCATGTACGTACGTATGTATGTATGTATACATCGTCTGGTATATAAAAGCTTGGCGGGAAATTTAGCTTTACGTGAATGGATTTGCTATAGCGCTTCTTGATCATTGCTTTCATCCGGTTGAGTTCTCGTACATATATACATATATACGTATATAGGTACCTCATATATCAGTAACACGAACCATGGAAAACTTCAGAGCGTTCGATTGAAAAAAAAAAAAAAAAATAGCAAACAGTCGGGAGGAAAAAAAATGAACGATATGAAAGTCCGATCCAACTCTGCAAATTAATGAGCGCGGCTCTTTTACTTCCACGCCACCCTTTTTTTTCATGCCCTCCTTCTTCATGCCTTTTTGATGAGAGGATAGGTATATACATATATATACACGAATTCTGATTTACCATTACAGTTTTGAATCTTGTAAGGGAGAGAGAGAAAGAGTGGAGATTTGCAGACCTTTAACGATTTCATTTTTTCTGATCCTGTTTTTCTCAGTCTCTGTTTACTCTTCTGTTTCTCTCTCTCTCTTCTCTTCTCGTTTGCATTATCGATAAATTTGAGATGGTATTGACGTCTGTGTGTATTTGGTAATCGGTGATGCGATGCATTGATCAGATTATCAAGTATACTAGACCTGTAGGTGAGAGGCCGAGTAGGTATCTTGCTTCGTTAACTAGAAATTATCGTATTTTTTTTGGGGGGGATATCATACTGGTAACGGGTATTGTTTGTTGAGAATGAGATTTTGAACAGATGCTTTCATTGCATTTTCATAATTGGAAAATGGTAGTGTAATGTAATATGAAGTTTATTTTTTTTTTTTTAAGAATTATACCTATTATGGAAAATATTTTGGAGGAAATTTTATAACTTTGATGTGACAATAAAAGTTAAGTGATTTTTAAAATTGATCGATACGTTGAAACTCTTTTAAAGTTTGAAAATTTTATTTTTTAATATAATAGTAATACAGTTATAAATTATTTTATTATTATTTTTTTTTATAAAATTGAATATTAATATTTATCGTTAAAGCAAATCATTTTTACTATCAATTTCAATAAAGAAAAATCTCAGTTTTTTCAAAAAGAGTCGTTTGTCTTGAAGTTTCAAAGAGCGATTTATCTCAAAGAACAATGCATCTTATAAATTAACGCTTTGACTTCTTAAAAACTTTTGAATTCTTATTCAAGAATGAAAACTTTGGGGGGGGGGGGGGTGCAAAAGATGCAGTGAATTTGAAAATGTTTGCACAATTCTATTTTACAATAGTATAGATATATTTGTTTGTGGTTAACTTCTGTCAAACTTTATAAAGTTAAAATATCTTTGAAAATTTTCATCATCTTTGCTTTTACAAATTTTATCTCTCCTTGTAAAATAAAAATATATTTAAAATTCAAATTTCAAAATTACAGAAAACTAATTATTTTAATTTATCTATAAATATTTAACAAACTTATTTTCAAGTAATCTCAATAATCATAAACGATCTCCCTCTCTTTCTAAAATACTTGCTCCACAAACGTACAACAATTGCAACGAAACACTTTATATACATACAGCTAACGATCCTAAACGGATTTTCCACTTCGTTTCATTACAATAATCAGCTTTGAGTGAAAATTCGTGAGCTTTTCACGGATCCCGAAGAAGCCCTTGAGTATAGTAGTAATAAATAGCATCCACAAACGAAAAGAATTTATCGCTCTCAAAACGTGTCAGAGTCCATTTAATCTGTAAAAAAAAAAAAAAAATTAATAAATCCGCATAACAATTTTTTCTCATTTCTTTTCTCATAAAAATAAAAATAACAATAATAAAAATAATAAAATCCCATTAATCACATAGAGCTAACAGAGATAGAAAAATAAAAGAAAGAGAGAGAATCAAGTTAACTGACGCACGTCGTGTAAGAGATAGGCCGGGGTGGTAAAAACCGTCGTTGCCGCACAATATATATATAGTTATGCTGCATCCACATAGTAGGTAGTCAGTTGAGATAGAAAGAGACGTGAATAAAGCTGCGAGGACAGCTGACACGAAAGAATCGTGTGTACACGAAAAAAAAATTAAAAAAAAAAAAAAAAAAAGATAGTGCAAGTTGGAAGAAAAAGCAACACATATCCAGACGTCAATCCGTCAGGAACAGCACATGTATACACACATACATACACACATGCAGGGTAAAAAAATTTACGTGCAAAGAACTGAATACTACCACTACTACTTCGCGATGAAAAATTCTACCGCATCCATAAGCTTGTTGGTAGTATGGTGGTGTGTCCTTTCATCTTCTCTCCTTTTCCCACAAGTCTACTCCTCTGGTCCGTTAACTATGAATGCGTATATATAACCATACATACACATACGTGTACGTATACCCGTTCTTTCACTTTCTTTCTCTCTCCTCTTAGCTTCTGTCCTTACATATAACTCCCTCCGTACTTCTACACACACATACACACATACTCACACACATACACACTGATACTGTAAAGTCTCGTCTCAAAGAGTTTCTCTCTGTCTCGCTCGCTTGAATTATTTAGTCGTCCCGTCAGCTTCAATCGCACCGACTTACCAGCCTGAATTATCCATTTCTGGCCTCACCGAAGAAGAATTGCTCTCTCTCTCTTTCTCTCTCACTCTCTTTTCTGGTACGCCACAGACTTTTCTCCGACTTGTGTGGCTTTTAGCTCATGAAAGTTCTCCATTTCGCTTTCTCTCTCTCTGTCTCTCTTGACTTCCTACGGTTATATATGTACTTGTTCTTTCGTAAAAGAAAAGCTCAGGCTGGGTTATATGCGTGTGCACGTTACTTTCTATATCCTTGCCAAATCATAATTTTTCAATGAACACGTTGGGTTAGTGAGAAAGGATGATGTTTTGGAGAATAGGTTATATGATACGGAAGCTTTGGGCTATAAGATGTTTTAGGATAGTGAGTTAAAAATGAAAATAGTGATGGGTAAAAGATATTGTTTAATGCGTTTTCATGTTATTATTTTTTGTTAAAAATTGATGAAGCGAGTTTACTATTTGTAGAGATGTAAAGTCATTAATGTTAGTAATTTAAAGATTCTTCTTTTTTTAATTTTTTAATTTAAACTATAAAAATATCTTTCGAGAACTGAAAAATTCAATTTTTATGTTCTTAATATATCTTAATCTTTCATTTTTAAAAAAAGTACTTACTAACATCCATACGTAAAGATAAATTTTATAAAATTACTTACATACACATTCACTATAAAATTTCTCTTAAAAAATTCAAACACTGAATAGTTAAAAAAAAAGAGGGGAGGAGGGTAGGTTAAAAATATGACACCCGACAACAACTTCTCCACATTGTTCCATACAAAAAATAGAAAAACAGAAAATAAATCGTAAAAAAGTCACTTCTGATAACGAAACACAGAGTAAAAATTTATCATTTCTCCTATACACACATACCGTAACATTTGGCTAGCACTATCTTTCAGAGCGTTGTTTGTTCCCCTTTATAACACATACAAACTCACACACATCCACATGTCAGGGTCGTGAGTAATAGTCCCGACGGTCGGTTCGCGAGCTTTCTCCCTCCTTCTCCTTCTTCTCGCTGATATTTCGCGCCGTAATTAATTTCAATAAGCTCAGGGAGGGCGACTGCACTCACGCTTATACTCTTTTCTCCCTCTCTACTCTGGTTGTAGCATATTTTCAGACTCGCCAGACCTCCCACACACACACACACACCTTTATACACCACACTATTTTGCAACTTCCACACTTACACCGCACGCACACCCTCTTTTTTTTTGCTTTCAGAAAGTAACAGCAGCCCTTACACTGTGATTCTTTTTACTACACTCACAAGTGTTTTCTATCCTTTTCTCGCTTTCCTCTCAAATTTTCTCTAGCGTTGGAATATTTTCGTCTCGAGTCTCTCGGCGTCGTTTCTTTCCCTCTTTTTTTTTGCAACCATATATATGAGTTGGTTCTCGTAAATTAAAATAGAGAGTCTTTCTTACGCACTACTCTCTACCTCCTCTCTTTCTTTTTTTCTTTTCTCTTAGTCGCGACTTGGTTGAATTATATCATGTTAAGCGAATCAGTATATGTTCATAAGAGTAGATGAATAGAGAGGGTCTCCGCGCGTAACTTTGAATTTGAATAATGTAAAGGGATAGCGTCTCTCGTGTGGAAATAGGTTGTTGGATAATGGGAGGAAAGAAAAGTGGTTGGGAAAGGAAACTGCAAAATTTTTTTTTTTTTTTCGAAGAATGAGGTTCTGCATTATGACAGTTATAATATAGCAATGTGATGATCTAGTTACTTAAAAGTAAAGTATGTCGAAGAATTTTGTTCATTATAAAGATTCTTTTGCGTTTTAATAAAGTATATTGCATTGAATTAAAGTATTGCATTTTTTTTTTTAAATAAAGGAATGTATAAGAGATTGACCTTAAAAAAATTTATATAGGTACACGAGGTTTATAAGCTTCAATTATTTCACAAAGTTTAATATTTGGTAAAGCATTTTCATTTCACGAGCTGATGTATTGAAAAGACTGATGATAGATAGATTAAAACATGGTGTGTATTGGAAAACTTGTTCATCATAACGTGTTTCATTTTAAAGCATCAAATATCAAACAGCCTAAATAAAATATTTTTAGAACAAAAGACAAAATTTATCTACTGTGGTATTGAGAAAAAATTTATTGAAATGTATCTTTTATCTACAATCAAGTAATTAATAACGTCATACCTATAGACTATCATACTTTCATATTATTTAAATTAAAGAAAAAAAGATACAGTTAAAATAAAAAAGAAAATTAATTAAAATGAATTATATCCGAAGCTTTGAAGCATATGCTCGTTTTTATAACTATTTTTCTAAAGAGAAGTAAATAAATAACGAAAAAGTAGTAATATAGATCCGCGATTCGTCCAAAGGGACCCGTAAATATTCCAAGTACACAAGAGCAACAAATAGCCCTCCCTCCATCTCCTCATATACAAGCGAATAAAAACTTTATTCTCATCCCAAACTCCCAAACATTTTCCCCACTCTAACAGTGACCATCGTTTATTTTTTCTTTTTTACGTCTCTCTACCACTTTTCCCACACCTCTCTTTAAAAAAAGAAAAAAAACTTTCTCGTAATTTTCGCGCCTTTTTTTCCAAAGCCAACCTGCTTTGCTACAACAGCTGCCGTATAGCAATCGCAGTGAATCGAGTTGAGAGATAGCAGCACCGACAGCAGTAGCAGTAGCAGCAGCAGTGCCGCCCATAGCGGAAGTTTTAGACTGAAATTTACGGTGTGTTTGTATGTATATACACATATACATAGATAAGCATATACATATAGTATATAGGGCGAACAACAACAACAACAAGACTTCGATTGGTCCTCTGTTCGGCGCGTCGAGAGATAGGATAGTCGTATACTGGTGCTTGGCCTGTACTGTTGCTACTGCTGCTGCCTTTCGTCGTTTTACTATATATATTCCAAATGATACCCTCGGTGGCAAGCAAAATGGAAAGCCGAAATAGCTGCTTTGAATATTTTAGGTGAAAGATTAATTGTATTGTTGTCGAGAGAAAGGTGTTAGTACATTTTTAATGGTTTAAAGATATTTTAGGAATTGTACAGTTGGGGATGTTGAATAGATGCTTGTTATATTTTTTTTTAAATTGATTATCAGTAGTAATAGTGAGGATTAGTCAGACGTGGCAAGATTTTAATTTGTAAATTATTTTAAGGTGATTGTAGATTCTAATATATTAAAATGAGATTATAAAGTATGTTAAATTAGGAGACTTGAATAGTTTAGTCGACAGAGTGACGGTTTTGGAATCTATTGGTCGTGGGTTCAATTCCTGATGTCTGTCGATTGATTCATTGTCCCAAGCTCTTATATCCCAAATACATTTAAAAGAGTGTCAAAATGGATTAGAAAAACGAATGTAAAAGAGTAACAAGTAAGCATTTATTTGCTCATGTGAAATATGAGAATAAAAATCATAAGTTTATCGATTTTTATAAGCCACAATTTATTGATAATTAAATCGTACACAGCAAAAGAGCAATGTCTCACTAGAGAACATAATTTATATCTTTCTAGATAGTATAAAATTATTAATTTAAAAATAATTCTTTTTTTTTTTATCAATGTTACATCTCATCAAAATATTAATAAAACATTTTATCTGTCATGTTATTAAATTGATTTATTAAAGATATCTTTTTATCAGAGCTCACTTCAGCTCATTACCTTTCATTCATCAAAAATTATCTCTCTTGCATAGTCTCACTCATACGACAAAATAATTTATAATAATATTTTTCCTTAAAAATTCGCTAATTATTTTATATCAACATTAAATTTTCTGAATACATTAAAGGAAAAAAAAAGAATTTTAAACATATATCTACAAAGAAATCATCTAGTACACATAGAAACTAGAAAACAAGTATATAGAGATAAGGTAAAGCAAATCAGAGCGAGACGAACGGAAAGCTTAACTAGGATTGACGAAGAAAACTTCATTCACTCTCTCTCACTCTCTCTTGAGGTCCACACAAACTTTATAGAGGCGGAGATTACTCGACCGTCAGAGATTTGGCTCCTCGTTCCATCCTCTATATATTATACAACCGCGTTATCATGAAACTTGCAGTTTTGTGGCTCAAGCTGAAAAGCATTGGTATAGAACTGACGATGTGCTACGCTATATGCTAGTGTGTGTATAAGAGCAGGGAATGTATCTCAGTAGAGATTCCGTAAGCTCGGTGTATGACGTGAAAATAACCGGGGTTTGTCGTGTACATGATGTTGAAGTTTATGTGTTACACTTTAGATTAGACTTCATTCAAGAAGTTACAATTGAAATTTTACTTTGATATATGTTAGAAAATATATCTTTTTTTATTTATTATTAAATCTTGCACGTCTGACTAAACACGTATTTTTCTACTTCTTAAATTTAACTTTATTTGTACATTACAATTAAAAAAGCATTTACGCACTCGTAAATTTATTCTTGCAACATAAGTCACAACTGGATATCAATTAGTCAACTCGTTAATAAAAACGGAAAAAAAAATTAATTCAAAGATAAATTCACATTAAAAGTTCGTTGGAAGTCGTACTTAGTTGTTTATTTTTGTGTCTTCTCTCGACTTTTACGAAAAAAAGTAAGAGGTTGGCTAAAGGATATAGGCTATATATACATGTATATAAAGTTGCTTGCGATGCATTTAAAAGCTCCATTTGCAAAACGCTCGGCCGTGTTTCTTTTTTGCCTGTGTATGTGTGTGTGCGAATAAAGCTCAAACTTGCGAGTGCAACTTGGAGTTTGCACTATCTTTCTCTATTTCTCTCTCTCTTGGTTTTTTAGACTAGGAGATTCATAAGCTTAAAAGTGGATGAGAGAGAGAGGCTGAATGGTAGATGTTGAAGATGCAAAAGCTTTGGCTTCCATTTTTTTTCAAGTGCGTGCGCTTTTGAGGTTATTGCTTTTAAGTAGCTCAATATTGATGTGAAAAAAATATATGTTGACCTCATTGTGAGTGGTCTAATTATTTTTTTCAATATTTAATAACTGTATTTCATGAAATTCATAGATTTAAATAAAAATAAAGATTATTTTTTAAAGATAAAAAATAAAAAAATTCCAAGTAAATTACATTTAAATTACGATAATGTAAATAGTTAAAATTATAATTTGTAAGAAAGTAATTGAGAATTCAAATCAAAATTATGCTCTTTAAAATTCTCCGATGCAGAATGAGCTGGAACTGAAAAGAAGAAAAAAAAAACAAACTTCAAAGAAGTCTTTACCGTTAAAGCTCCTGCTATGACAACAATAACTACTTAGTTTTTATTTTCTTTCATTTAATTAATATTTTTAAAAGTAAAACGTAGCTCTACATAACATTCGCCTTTTTTATTTCTGCAAATAAAGAAACAAAAACATCTGGAAAAAAAATTTTTCGCATAAAAAAATGTATTTATTAAATATTCTCCTCTTTATAAAATCGTACGATCTAAGAAAAAAAGAAAAAGAGAGAGAGAGAGAGAGTTTAGTAAGTCTACTGTTCGTCAGAAGAAAAGAAAAAAAAAGAAAAAAAGAACGAATGCAAGGCCATTGACGTAAGACAAATTGTCGTGCAGGCATTTACCCATGGTCTGCTTCGAGCGAACGAAAAAGAAAAAAAAATTGAGCTTGCACCCTCCTTTCAAGCTTGAGAACGGTGCACTTGCAAGTTTTACACGTCAGGAGAGCCGGAACTTAGTCGGGCACATTCGTCGTCGTCGTAGTCGTAGTCAACGTGAGTTCGCATAGTCTGTGGTTTTGTACCTCGCGTGCCTTCGCACACTCGCTTATACATTTACTACTACTACTACTACCCTCTTACGTTCGTGTGATAGCATACATAGAGAGGGTCACGGCTTCTCATTTGCCTTTCTCTTGTCTCCTTCTTTTCTTCTTCACGATCCATCCTATACACTACTTGCATTCTATCTTTCTCTCTTGACTACTTCTTTATTTTTTCAAGGCCTCTGCGATTCAAGCTGCGTGTGGAACTTTTCTGTCGTAGCGACGACAATGTCGTATATACTTTGTCTCAGACAAAAGTATTTCAATATTGGTAGATTCCAAAGTATAAGTTATATTCGGATTATATCGTTACGATATTATCGTTATAAAGATATTTTTATTTATTTTTTTTTGTTATAAGAACGAAATAATGGCTTTGAACAAAAGAATTTCTTTATAGTGAACTTTATTTACGTATAATATCATAAACGATAATGATAATAATAATAATAAAAAAGCTCTTAAGAATGTTTGATTAATCAATTGAAATACGTAAGGTATTTTCATCAACGACAAGAAAAATCGCTTAATTCCATACATTACTAAAATTTGATTGTCACGTTTTCTTATTTTTCTATCATAAAATTTTCATACAAAATTTATATATTCTATAATATTCGTGAAATTTCTATTCTAGGTTATTCAAGTATTATTGATTTATTCAGTATAGTAAGCTTTTATTATAAATTTGCCATACATAATTTAAATTATTTATTTATTTAGCTAATAATAATAAATTTAAATTATATCGCATTATTCAAATATGCTCTACTTATTTAAAATTCTGCTTAGTTTACTCGTATCACACTTATAAAAATAAAGTGGAGAAAAAATTCAAGTCTTACAAAAAAAAAAAAAAAGGAAAAAGAAAAAAAGAAGTGAAAAAGTATTCTTAAGAACAAGTTTTTCCTTCTTTCTCTCGTAGTAGTCAACTCTCTCTACAAAAGAAACGGATCGAGGCACTTTTGATTATTAGTGTAGGCGCGGCTGAGAGCAAAGATTGTCGTCGTTGCTGGTGTGAGAAGGGAGGGATGGATAAGAGAGTATATAAAATATGCGCCGAAGCGCGCGCAGCCGTCGTCACTGTACAGTCGCTGTCGTCTGGTTGGAGTTAGGTTGGGACACTGTGTGATGTTGGTGTTAGTTCAACGTGAAAAGAGATGTATAGTATAAGCAGTATAAGAAAGAGTGAGAGAAAGAAGGGTGAGTCTGGCGTGGCTTAGTAGTGGTGGTGGTGGTAGTGTCGCGCAGACGCCTGAGGGCAGCCGCAACCGAGGGCGCTGTTGTTGATGCTGTTCAAGTATTATAGTAAGGGTAGATAGCAGCTGCCCTTGAAAAGTCATTAGATTGAGGGGGTGACTTTTTGCATCATGTGGGTGTGTGCATGTACGCCTCGGTGCATCGCTCTCTCGTCTAAAAATCTCTTATACTATACTACCTCTTCACTTATACGTATAGAGTGTGTATGTATCTGTCACCTAGCTTTATTTCTCTCGGTTTATTATATACTTGAATAGGATATGTAATATATTTTTTTTAACGTTGCTTTTGTAAATATTTTTCTTGCAAAAATTTATGACGTGAATGATTGTTTAGTGCTTTTTTTTGAAAGCTTGACGAATTTATTTTTCTAAAGAATAATTTGAGTGCTTAACTTTCAATAATGTTAAAGAATATGAAATTCTTAAAAAACAAATTTGTTTTTAATTAAAATAAGTTTTAAAAGTTTTACTAAAAATAAGTTAAAGTTTCTTTGACCGAACCATTCTTTGAAATTTTTTCATGAAAAAAAATTTTTTGTTTCCATGGGTTATAAACAAGAAGCTATGACAAGCACATACATCATTTTTGTTTTCTGAAAGCTCTTTCAAGCTTACAAAACTCTTATCCACAATTTTATCGAGTAAAAAGTTACTTGTTGGTTCAACTTGTTGGTCTATGTGATTTTTTTTACTTTATCAAGATCCAATATATTTTGTACATCTTTTACACAAAAATTTCATAAGAAGTCATTCTTATTTTATTATTTTCTCAATAATGCTCTCTAAGGACACAGATGTTTTAAGCAAGGTGAAATAAGAGAGAGAATTGAAAAAGAAGATATTGGACTTGCTGTATCAATTGTATTGTAAATCGTATACTAAGGGGGGGGGGGAGGGCACCTACTTGCTCAATTGGCCGTTTATATGTTTTCCAGTTGAATGACTATCCCGCCTTTAAATCTCCTATAAATTGCGTGTACATTCGAGTCGCTGAAATAAAAACATTTTTATACATTTATAGCCGCGTACTCTTTTGTAAAAATAGTAATTTTATTAATCAGTTTACGCACAATTTATAATAAAAAAATAAAATTAGTACTTCCTTTGTATACGGTAAATTATTCGTTAAAAATATATAAATACAAACAAAAAAGCTCTAATATATTATTTTTTTCATAAGCTTATAATTAACTTTATCATAAAACAAAAAAGAAAAAAAAAATAATGAACTGATTATAAGTAAAACAGCTGATAAAGTCAGTATAAAATCTGAGCTTGTGAAGTTCATCGATGTCAAAGTGGTAGAGAGGAGGCCGGATAGAATGCTGCCGGCGGCTACGGAACCTCTGCAAAAGAGGCCGAGGTCACGCGCTGCTACACCACCACCACAACTACCACTACCACCGACACCAACACCACACTGCTTTCTCTGTATATACTACTAAGCCGACGACGCTTTGTGATGCTCAAAACGTCATTCTCTTGTTGCGCTTGCACGTCTGAGCTTAATTAGCAAGCCCTCGAACGAGCACTTCTTTGCGATGACATTATTTAAGAGAGAGAGAGAGAGAGAGAGAGAGAGAGAGAGAGAGAGAGAGAGAGAAAGCTTTGTGACAAAATTTTATCTGGTACGTTGTTTTTCGGCAACTCTACTTTCAAAGACAACTAAAATCAAATTATGAATGCACAAAATTACGAGAGCTGTTTAATTTATACAATAAAAAAGATTTTTTTATTAAGGATAGAGGTAAAGGTTGAAACAAATATATACTGTTCTTGAAGATTTTAGCGCAAATATTTGCTTTGTTGTTGTGTAATTCTCTTATATAATAAAATTTCACTTACTAAAATTGGAAATTTAAAGAAAAAGCTCTTTAAAAAAGATATCAAAGTGTTTATAATACAATAAAAAATATTAGTCTTATTAATTTTAATAGTAGCAATAAATAATTGTTAAAATTGTTTCTTTGTAAAATTAGAAAAATAACGTAATTTTTATTAAATTTTATCCTCACAGTTAAATGTTATAATATATCATCAATTTAAATCTACTCATATTACAAATAACGTTAGTTCATGATGCTTTATTGTAAATTTAATCCATTTGTTAAATAATTAATGGTTTTTATAACAATAATTGTTTTAAAACGATATTTGTTAAACTTCAATTAATTGTTTCTGATTAAACATTTTTTTAATTTTTTTATTATTCGTTATGAACAATAAATATATATTTATATTGAGTAAATGTATATTAATTAACGATTTTTCTGTCAATTTATTTAATATGAAAATAAGTAACGTAAATCAAATTGAATACTTTTACTCATTTATACATTGAATAACTTTTCTTTATATCAGTCAAATTAATCGCCGTGTCCAATTAACTAAATATTTAAATAAATCAATATTTAATTGAAAGCTGAATCACACCAATATTTTTTTTTTATTTTATCATTTATTTTTAAATATCTCCTCATGAAAAGCAACTTTTTATTATCAAAAAAAAAATCGGGCATATAACTTTCCAGTGAAACGAATAAATATCCAGGAACTCGTGGACTCTTTCTCTCTTTCTCTCTCGTGAGAATTGAACGACAGAATATTCTCAGCTCATATAAATCAGCGCCAGTCACTCGCGTCAAATTTCGAAGAAAGATACCTCGCGATATAAATTTTCCACAATTTCTCTCTTTCTTTCTCTCTTTCTTTTTCTCACTATCCTATTTTTCTCATTTCGCTCAGACGTCGTTCATTCGTTTCGGTAGAAGCGTAATTCTTGCGTCTGATCTTGCAGCCCGAATAGCCTCAGGTTGCTGCCGCGATAAAAGAGAGAAAGAAAGCTAAAGTAGAAAAGGAAGCGCGAAAGAAAGGAGAAGTAGCAAAAAAAAAAAGAACGAACGAACAAAAAAAAAGAGAACCAGTAGTACTTTTCTTATCGAAGGAATCGAACGTCTCGAGGTTTACGGCAAGAGAGAGAGAAAAAAAAGAAAGAAAAAAAAACACACGCGTTGAGTATATATAGGTACGGTTGCGGTTCTATGTGAGAGGGTATAACCGGATAGAACGTGAGATTTATCGCGCCAAGCGGAAGGACTCCAGTGATGGTGGGTAGAAAGAGAGAGAATATAACGGCGAGGTTATATCTGGACTTTTACCTATTCTCCGCAAAGAGCTTCACTACGACTACCTACTTCTATATACGCGGATGCTCAACTCCCGGGTCTCTTTTGAGATTTATGCTGGAGACACGCGTTTTCTGCGTTACGCCCGAGAGATATATATATATCCTATCGACGCCTTTAAGCTAGCTGACTTTGCTCTGTGGTGTATTATGGGAATCCCCCTTTTCCTTTTTTTAGTGTATTCATTCATATTGTATTCAAGAATAAACCGCATACGGCTGTAAAACAATTCACTTGTGAAATAATCAAAACCTTGACTTTTCGCGGTACTTTGCATGAAAGTTTCTTCTCTTTTTTATTTTTTTTTATGGAGAAATTGTCTACCGTATGTATATTAAGTCTATGTGTGTGTATGTGGTAGAGATGATGAATCGTTTTGGATTTTTAAAGGACGTTTATATGCCTTGGTATTAAGAAGGGTAAATTACGCTTTTTTTTTATCCAGTACGCGGAACACATTATTCATTAGGATAAACTTTTCTCTTTTTATTCAAGTGTTTTTATCATTTTTATTATTTTTTCTTTTTTTTTTCAGTTGAGAATTAATGCTGATGATAGCAGAGGGTAGAGTCGTTAAGACTTAATAAAAATACGATAAAGCGTAATCGTGTAATTGATATTTTTATGAAAATATATTCATGAGTGTTTAAATCTTTTTTTTGTTGTAAAAAGAGTATCATTTACAATTTAATTTTTTGTTTTAAATAACGATTTACTAAAATTGTAAGAATACATTTAAAATTTATAAACTTTTTAATTCATACCCCCTTATACTTAAAGAACCACCTTCCGTAAATTTAACCTTTCTCTCCTCTTCCTCCTCCTCTTCTTCTTCCGGTTCGCATCTTCTATTACATCAAGTCAACTGAAACTTTCTCAACTTTATTTCTTCTTTTAACTTTGCACTTTAGTTAGTTCCATGTTACCTCACAGACGCATCCTGTGACACTTCACATATGTTTCACAACCCGGAAGAAATTTTCCTTCCTCCCTCTCTCTTTTTTTTCAACAAACTCTACAAAAAGAAAAAGAAGTAGGAAAAAAAAAACGAAAAGCGGGTACTTTACTCGCATACGGTTCAAAAAAACTTTATCCGATTAAAGTTGAGTCTTGAATACTTCGCACATTTACTTGAAACTATAAAGTTTTAGTCATCTTCAATAATTTTTTTTTTTTTTATTCTTTTCTACTTCAACAACTTCAACTATCCAATAATCTTCTTACACATGCAAATTTTTCAACGCCAAATAAAAATAAAAATAAAAAATAAATATAGAATTTCTTAATATAAATTATACGCTTAACAAAATAATTGATCTGTCATCTTGATATTTCATTTTTTTTTCTCCTTCTACGAATATTCCTAAACACTTGATATAGAAGCCAATTCCTACAAAGTAAGAGAGAAAAAAAAGTCATCATACGATATAAAGTCGAGAGAGAGAGAGAGAGAGAGAGAGAGTCAACTTATTAAAACCAGAACAGTTTCCGAGAGACTAACTCTCTATATATATGTTGAAAACTCAACCAGGTCGATTCCATTTCTCTCTTTCCTCTTCTTCTCATTCAAGTTTTCAATTAGTTGTTCGCGCGCGCAGCTGGCCTCTTGCCGACTTTAATTGCTTGTGCATTGCCACCACCACCACCACCACTACCGTCGTTCCTTTCGACGCTATGCATTGCCTGTAGTTGTATATACTGTACTGCTTTGCCAACGGTAACCTGTCGAGTTAGATATGTACAGTTTGTATATATACACACACATGTACACACCTGGATATATACAGAGTCGTTATAGTTTCAACATCGGTTCAATGAGAAAGAGAAGGAGAGCAAGCTTCTCATTGACTCTGGGTAGGTAACGCGTGCACGTTGGGACGTATATTGTACTGTCCTCTAAGGAGCAGGTATACGTGACCAAGCTCGGCCAACGATCTTGATCGGAGTTGCATGCTTAATTAATGCACACTTAATATCTTCTATCTCTCTCTCTCTCTTTCTCTCTCTCTCTCTCTTACTTACTCTATTGAGAAAATGATACGTGTCGCATACCGTTGGGTTGGATTCTATCACGTAAGCTATTGTTGAACGATAAACGCAAGGAGAGAGAAAGATAATGCGTCTTTGAGAAATTGATAGTTTTGACGATGAGTAGATTATAATAAAGGCAGAATTTTTTGTATGTGTTGTATAATTTTATGAATTTATTATGTGTTTCTTTAATTTATATATATAGTTGAGAATACTGATTTTTTTTAGAAATAAAAATGATAATTTTATTATAAAAATAAATAAAATCAATTATGTATATTTGAATTATTTATTTTATTTGTATATTATTGTATTTGTAATCTAATAAAAATTTTTTTTTCTTTTCCAGGTGAGTTTTGACTTGATATTTTGTAAAGATCAAACAACTTGTCGTAAGTAGCTAGTTAAGTAATATACTTTGACATTTATTTCTAAAATTAAATTTTAATTATACTCTCAATAATTTTATACATACTCTCTTTCTCTCTGAGAGTTAACCTTTGATGCTCTTCATAGACACGTTAAGATTCTATTTAATATGAATAGTGTTTGAAAGTTTGTATGTAATTATATTAAAAGGTTAAGTTGTTGACTATTTATAGATGGAATCAATGTAAAAATTAATTATTTTATTATAAGTTTTTAATAAAAATAAAAATAAAAATTTGATTTTGTTTAGCATGAACAAATAAATTGCATTAAATTAAAAAAATGAATATTAATAATTTGTTATGAATATTATATAGTAATTATACTTAATATAATATGAGTTAAAATTAAACGCGTATTTTGAAAATTATCTAATATCTGGATAATATTCATGTAATACTTATCCACATTCCAAATTTTAATGTATATAATATTGCGGTTACCACTAATCGTCTGCTTCTCAAACTTGTTGGTTGCAACTTTACCACTTGATAATACGAGAATAATCAAAGTAGTAATATGAAACATAAGTGGGGATTGCCACAAAGTAGTAAAATCTTTAATATAATAATACAAATAAAATTTTGAATGTAGTTGTACAAGAATCATTGAGGAAATTAAATATTATACATGTCTGACCAAATCAAGGTTATTCTACTTAATATAGTTCATACATTTTTTAAATTAAAAATTACAAAAATTAAAAATTAACGTTGATAATATAAAAATTTAATATCACTTTAAGTAATAAATTAGAAAATATCTAAAAATGTTTGAATGCATTTTCACTCAAAAGTTATAAGGTTTCCTAAAAGACAAGCACGGATGAGTGTCATACGGAAAGTTTTCTCATCACGTTTAATACGAATAAGCAAGAAATGACTATTTCTAATTCAAACTATGTACTTCATTACAATTTAAGTTAAGTTTTGTCTCAAATACTAAATTTTAGTTTAATTACATATTTTGTAATATGATTTCCTTTTTTTTTTAGCTCAAAATTTTAAATATAAAATACAGATTTTTGTTTTTAAAATAAATTCTCGCGATTTACTTTGTGATACACGGTTTTAATATTTCGTAAACTTTTTTCCTTTTTTTTGCTAAAAATTCGAAGCATTTGGTAGTATTTATATCGATCTGCTTTTACGATACAAAAAGTAAAATACACGCTTAGCCTTTTGAGTGTCGTTACATGCAAAGTTGAAAGCATAAATGTGTTCACCACTTTTTTATTTTATTTTATTTTTTAAACCCTATACTGTCGTTGGGATTAATAATAATTGCTAAAAAATTTGATGATCTGCACCGAACATTTACATATTACCATTATTTTTTTTTACAATAAACAACGATCTCTTGCGTAAATACTTGCTTGAACATTTTAATCGATTTTGCTTGTATACAAGCTTTTTTTTCGCATATATATACTCTCACCAAATGCAGAAGGGAGGACACATTTATTTGCAATGGAGTATCATCTTGCAGAGTGTTTTTTTTTTAGCCGATGATTGGAAATTTACATGCTAGAATGATTCCATTAAACTTTATGGATATATATGCGTATAAATGAATATATACGAGATGTTTTTCATTTTGGGTATCAGTGCTTAAATACTATCGTTTATTCTCAGAATCCTTTTTTTTTCTCTTTCAAGTGCTTTTGTTTTAAAATAAATACCAAACTCTGGATGGAAAATAATTGAATTTTCGTTTTCATAAGATAATTACATTGTCAGCGATGATTCTATACTGTATACATTTATACCTACATTCGTACACATGTTATGCGTATTGTAAAGAATAACAATAGGGTGCTTGGAGCAGTTTAATTTTAATAAATTTAAAAAACATAAGAATATATAAATGCTCTGCTCCTGATTAAAATAAAAATGAAGAAACTCCGTTGGCAATTTAAAACCCTTTAGCTAAATGTAAAGGCCGATTGTTTATTTTGTTCCAGTTTTGACGTAACAGTGAACGCATTCACGAAAGTCATTGTACTTATTTTACTTTTCTCTCCCTCTCTCTTTCTCTCTCTCTCTCTCTCTCTCTCTCTCTCTCTCTCTCTCTCTCTCTCAACTGTACACCGAGAGCATTTCAAATTAAAGAGTTCTACCCCATTTGCGGAAAAGCGTAAAAAAGCTTGCTCTGACAATGCGTAAAAAAGCGCTCGAGTAATACAAACGAGTGAGAGAGAGAGAGAGAGAGAGAGAGAGAGAGAGAGAGAGAGAGAGAGGAAGATCTATATAAAGAAAAGAGAGGGAAAGAAACAAAGAGGGAAAAGCATGGAGTTCTCCGGAAAGATTCTAGAGATGCGCGCGATTCACGTTTAATTCGTATTCAAAAAGACCATTGCACCTTCGTCTTCACCCTGTGCTTTTGCTCTCTCTCTCTCTCTCTCTCTCTTACTTTACTCTTTCTTATTTCAATGTGCCATTCCGATTTTACACTCGGCCATCTATTTTTTTTCTTCTTTTTATTATTATTATTTTTCTTCTTACTTTTTATCTCGGTCACGTAATCTCTTTTAAGAAGCAGCTGGTGGCATCATTTCAAACCTTATATCCTAAGGAAAAATATGCTTTTTCCACTGGCATATATATATATGTATACTATACTTTGATGCAGATAAGAGAATTATCGATATTGCTCTGCTTTCCAACATGGTTTTTTCCAAGTAATGTGTGTGTGTGTGCTGGAAAAAATATTATTTTTTATAGTGCCCTAATTTTTTCTGTATCTTAGGGTTAGTATTTTCCTTTTTATTTAGTTATATTATGAGTAAGATTGAAATTTTTTTTACTATGCTTGGAATTTGTAGAAGCGACAATATTTTTTATAAAAGTTTTTTTGTAAAATACTTTCTATAAAAAAATTGAATGAATAATTTAAAAGCTGATGAGTTTTATCTTATACTACTGAATTTTTTTTTTCGAAACTTGTAGGTATTCATTTTGTTTTGAAATAAAATTAATTATTGAGTAACTGTATTTTCAAACAAATGATTTATTTTTAAACTTATTTTATTTATTTATTGGTAAATATTCATTTTTATTACAAAAATAATTAATTTAAAAAACAGCATTCAATATTTATTCACAAATACATCAAATTTTCAATAACCAATACTACAAGCTTTTGAAAATTTTATTTTTCCATATCAAGCTAATCAACTTTTTCTTTTTTCTTTTCTTCCTTTTTTTTTTTAATCCTGGACAATCGTCATACATACACTGTTGGTCAGCCATCGTATGGATTGATCGGCCTACATTTTTTTTGTTTTTTCCTTTCCAGACTGGTATGGTTAGCAATAGAAGTAGTAGTGACTGTAGAAAGTAACCCCCATGCCAAATGCACTTTGTTCCCATGCGAATGAACGTATATATATACGTAGTGTGTGAAGCCGTTTCCAATTGCAATCGTCTCTTTCCCTCTGGTATATTTCTCATCCTCTTTCCCTCACGTTATTTTAACGTTTTTTTTTTTAACCCAGCTCTTTTTCCTTCTCCGTTCCACACTTTTCTCTGTCCCTCACTCTTTTTTCCCCAACTTTTTCGGCCTCTCGTTATTTGCCCGCATTTCGATGCATCTATGAAATTGGTTTAATCTTCTGGGCTTGGTCGTGTCCGTCTAGTCTCTCTTTCTCTCTTTCTCTCTCTTTTTCCTCACTCCAATGCCGAAAAAGTGAATTACCGCAGGTTGCGAAGCATAAAATAAAATTCAAGCGTTTCTACTCTCTCTTTTTTTCTCCACTTGAATTTGCAGTGCAATTTTTAAAATGCTAAAGACTTTAGCGAGAAAATAGCTTGCGCTGAAATTATTTTACTTTTATATTTGTCGCAAGATTTATGATTATTAATTGTAAAATATTACAAAAAAATTTTAAGTTTTGTAATATAGGTATGCTTATAATAATAAAAGTATGCAATATTCTAGGGTGGATTTTTGAAAGGATCAATTTTGAAAAATTTGAAAAAAAAAAGATTAAAGATTAATTTGATGTTGTGCATTATTAATATGCATGAAATTTTTTTTTTTATGAGCAGCTCAAAATGAAAAATTCTTTCACCTTTATTAGTTTACTAATCTCAAAAAAATACATATGAAAGTTATTCATGAATTTAATATATTTTATTAAAGAGGAAATATTATTTTTTTAAAAAAGTAAAACAAATTTTTAAACTCCAAGAAAATATATATCAATACAAAAAGAATAATTTAAAAAATAAAATTTTTAACGCTTAATATAATATCCTGAATAGACGTAATATCAGATTCTACATTTATAAAGTAAATACTAATATATCATGCTACTCTCATTATTATGACTTAAATAATAGCAACCACGTGTATACATAACTTGAGCGATTTACAATGTTGATTTTTGATTTAGCAAGTTTAGTTTCCGTCATTTCTGTAACATAAATCTTTAGTTATTTATTGATATAGTTTTCCTGTAATTTTTACACACATAAATCATTTTTATTAAAATTAAAAAAAAAAAATACTGTTTTAATTCTAGCTTAGGTATAAATAGAATAACATCCTAGTCCTGGACATCAAGATGATTATTTAATTACTCGTGGAATGAGTAAGGGAAACCGGGTGAGTTTCATGTCCACGAGGCCAAATAAATAGGGGGAAGTGGCCCGTATATGTATAGTGGGATAGGGTTGGTGTGGTGTGGCTTTCGAAGCAGAAATGCAGTTTCAGATGCAGGAGATAGTGGGAAATGAGAACGGACCGTATAGAGAGAAAGAGAGACGAGGCAATTCATTGAAGGCCAAGTTAATGATAATGCAGTCGGCAAAATAAAAGGGGTAACTTTTTAGATAGGGACAAAAAAATATTAAGTTGAAATTAAAAAAAAAATTATTTGATTTAGTTACGGAATCTGAGTGCTTACGTAATAAAAATTAAAAGCTTTGTTTTATAAATATTAGTTTCTTTTTTTTTTTTAAATTTTAATTTTAAGAATATTTCAAATTATTGATTATTATTGAAAATAATTTTATTGTTCTCCAATATCTGTTATCTATATATGAAAATGTAGGTTACTCCATTAGAATTGTAATTAGCTGATAATTATGTATCAATTCACTCTCCTCCCCCAAATTATCTCATTCTACTAAACTAAATTAATTTTAGTGTAATACGAAGTTCGACTCTCTTCTTTCTTTATATTCATAAATTATAGATACAATTCAATTTGACTTTCAACAAAAAAACTTTCAAGTTTTCAAGTACTCAGTAGGTATATATTGGTAACATAGTCCATCTAAAACAAAAGAAAACTAAAGGAAACTTACAATTTTTCATTTCCAAATCTCGAGAGAAATTCCTCGCCCTATACTTTATACGTACATATATATCCCATAAAAAAAAAAAATCTGGGAAAAATTTTTCTTTCATTTTTACTCGAGCTACACTCGAGTTGGTATAAAGCAAAAGATTCATACGTTACACACTCTATATATACCACTTCGCCATAAGCCATTACTCGTACTCGCTTCGATGGCAAGGAATAATGAACGAAGTAAAGCATACACCACCAACCAAGAGAAAGAGAGAGAACGAGAGCACGTGACTTTTCGAAATAGCTTTTTTAAACTTTATTTTCCCTCTTGCAGATTCAAATACGCGGGTGCAGCGTTGAGAGCTTAAAAAAAAAACGAAAATTAAAATGAAACGCAGTATAGCCATGGTGTACCAGGAGGAAGAAAAAAAAGAAGGAAAATTCAGGAAATGGAAAATTTGCTGGCTGGAATCCCAGTGCGCGAGGCTTTCTTCTCTTTCACTCTTTTGCTATATATATACATCGTAGCGTGTGTCCACTAGTTCACTCGTATTTACGCAAATACGAAGTCCATTGGGAGAAGGGAGGGTATAGGGGAGATCGTAATAGCAGCACACGAGACTCGATACTAGAGAGAGAGATAGAGAGTATATAAACCTATACCTATCCACGAAGCCATCCGACTAGACCGCCGGGCATCCCATCACGCGTTTACGGAGAGGAACAATGCTACCACTACCACTACCACTACTAATACTACTACTACCCCTCACCGACGATAAGGCCGGATTGCGCAGGACGTTATGTCGAAAATGAGGTCTTCGAATAACGCCGCAGCTCTATACGCTCTGCTCGTGGCCAGTATGAGGAGAGAAGGAAGGGTTTGTCGAAGCGTTTCGAGGTCGGCTGAATGACGATGAAAGCTGTGTGTCCCTCTCTCTTCTCCTCCATCTCTCTCTCCACTTGCTCTTAGTAGTCGCTATACTTCTCTATTTCGTGCGTTATACTACCGATAAATCCTTTGACGAAGGGGGGGATATCGTCGCAAATTGCGCGAATTAATTATCGGTCTTTCTCTTCCTCTCTTTTCCTCTCTACGTATGTGTGTATGTATGTATACGATCCTTTCTATCTTCCTTTCTCTTTCACTACCCAACTACTCTTTCTAATTGGCGAATTCGCCTAATTGCAGGAGGAAAGGTTACCAAATGGAAAGTAGTTTTAGAATGGAAAGGGATATTGGAGCTTATGTTTAACCATTTGCTTTAATATATATATGCAGTGAGAAAAAGGGATTCCTTTTTTTTCTTTCTTATTCGATAATTTATGCTAACTTGAGTTTTTGTAATTTTCAATGTGCTTGATTTTTAATGATAATAAAAGAGGAGTGAAAAAAAAGGAAAAAGTTATTGGTATGTTGTATATGAAAAAAAAAATAAGGAATGACGGTGTTATTCTGTTACATAAATTCCAGGTAGCGATAAAAATAACGATATTTTTTAAATTTTAAATTTGTGATGCTTGGTGTGTACCTATATCGACGCCCCGTACGAAGAATACGTTAAAGCATAGTTGTCTTACGAAGAATACGTTAAGTCCTGTTTATACGAAGAATACGCTAAGTAGAATTGTC
>JAPYZE010000858.1:0-29510 GCA_030522805.1 Leptomastidea abnormis
TTTCGACTCTATCGAAAATAAATTTTTTTATTATTATTAGTCATGCAGAATACATGTATTTTTATTTGGGATTCATTTTCGATGCTGTCGAAAATGAATTTTTTTATTATCTATTTTATGGACTCCATGTTGTGATTTTAGATTCATTTTCGACTATATCTAAAATGAATTCTTTTCAGTTATGCAATATACATGTATTTTTATTTGGGATTCATTTTTGATCCTGTCGAAAATGAATTTTTTTATTATTTGTTTTATGGACTCCATGTTTTGATTATAGATTCATTTTTGATATAGTCGTAAGCATTTTAATTTACAGACAGCCTCAATTTATGAGTTTTTAAGTATTTCAATAGTGAAATATCCGTAGACATCTGATTTATAGGTAAAAAAAGAGATAAAATGTTTTCATTGAAAATAAATAATATTAACAATAGCAAATTTCATATTTCTAATGCACATAATATAAAAACGAATGACCTAACACACATAAATTCATAAGAGTGTACATAATCAAGAATCATAAAGAAGTTCATAATTCTTAACTCTCAAAGCTGTCAGACATATGCGAAATGTCATAAAATTTGCATAAATTTATTATTCAACTAAAACGACATCTTATTAAATTGTAAACAAGGAAATGAAATGCATATATAACAACATTTAATATTAAAGCACTTCCAATTTATTCGTACGATTAATAATCCAATGGTATATACTGGCATTAAAGCAAAATACGTCTCCCCGTCGACCATAATCATCACTTATGCAAAAATCACGTCACCATCATCCTAACACACAAAAGTACCTATATATGAACATAAGCTGCTGCTGCTGTTGGCTCTAGCAGTAACAACGTTATAAACAGTTCACCAATCTGTATATGTATATAGGTACCTATATAATATGATGTTGCTCACGCGAGGATTCAAGAGACCGGTTTTCATGCCACCGGAATCGAATGATCGATCATCTGGACTACGACTTTGCATCGTCCTGCTTCTTTAACCCCCCTCCCCTTCTTTTTCAACTACTTCCTTATAAGACATTCTTCCAGTATAAGCTCCAAACCCTCTTTTAAGGAAATCTCAATGCCTCGTTTTTAACGCTCTATTCCGCGAATAGATATCTACCAACTCATACTCAAAAGTTAGGGCTGTAAGGTATGTATATATGTATATTATACATGTATGCATATTACGCGCATATCTTCCTTTCCATTCATTTGATTTGCATTCGAAACGTCGTTATCACCATATATATAAAATGAGCTTACGACTTTATGCAGATTCGTCTAGCAAGCAAGCAAGCAAGCAGCTAGCTTCAACCCCTGCACGCTCTTTTACCCTACGGCTATTCACCACCACTTGCTCTCTTTATTTAAACTCCCATTCTCTCCCATTTTCTCTCTTTTACTCTCCTCGCCTCTTTTCGACAATCGCAGCGGCCAAATTATAACGCGATTTCAAAACGGAAGTGAGTTTGTAGAGGTATGAGAGAATAGAATAGAACTTTCGTTCCCTTAGCAGTCGATTCTTGCACATGCCAACAGTAATATATAACAGCGTAATATTGACTGCTCGTTTCTGGTGGTATATACCTATATATAGTATAGCAACTATAAAAGCGTCAAAAGAAGAGCAGAGGATGAAGAAGAAGAGGAGAGTGAATGAGTGAGTGAGTAAGAGAATCGACGGGAACAACTTCATTTGACGCCTGAATGCCAGGCGTGGATATAATAACGAGCCATTAGGCGCACGTTTCGCGGATTACATATAGGGCTGAAGCTATATATATACACTCTCTTCGATCGATTGGAATGAGCTCTCTGTACTTCGCATAGCACGCCAAGCCAGCTACTACATGTGCCTGAGTTGCTGCTGCTGCCTACTGCTAGTCTCTCTGAGGAAGTAAGGGGAAGGAAATGAAGCCGGACGGGAGCTGTCTGTGCGGGAGCTTGTGAACTCAGTGTGTGTATGTGGGGGTGTGTGTGTGTGTTTGTTTGTAGGTATAATGTCGGATTTTAGTGTGTAATATGTATACGAAGAGTTCAGATTTTAGCGGTTTCCAAACTCGGATACGTGCGTTGTTTGTGCTTACGTTTACAAATATTTGTTTTATTACATTTTTAGAAAAAAAAAAAAAAAAAAATAGGGTAAAGTTGGCAGTTGATTATTGGAAGAGAATTGCTTAAATGACGAGGATCAATGAAATAACAAAAACTTTCTTTCCAACTTCTTTTTATCGCTTTGTTAATTTATAATTGAGTTTGAACACTTTTGTAAATTATTTATAATCTTGAATTGTCAATTAAAAAAAAAAAATTGAAAAAATCTATGAAAAAATCTTGAGTTTTTGCTGCTATAAAATAAAAATTATATTACAATCTATCATCAAACTTTTGTTTATAAAAACAGAAGATATACAAATTCTTGCTAAAGTTTTGCAAACAAAATTATCCTTTACAATAGCGTTTTATTACAAAGCTAAAAATCCTGTCAGTTATTTCATTACGTAAGCCGGAAGTGTGTGAGTGTAACTTTATAAAAAAAAGTTAAGAGAAGCTAGAAACGCCAGGAGATGGAAAAGGAGAGTATACAAAAAGCAGTGTGAGAGAGGAAATAGCAGGAGAAAGGGAGAGAAAGAGAGAGAGAGAGAGAGAGTAGTCGAGTGGAGAACTGTCGAGTCGCTGATTGCAAAGAGACCAAGTTTTGAATCAGATAGAAAGAGAGGGAGGCGCGTGGCCAGCGCAATTTAAAGTTGCTTGCCGGTGCAGCCCTTTGCGCAAAAGGAAGGTAGCGGAGAGTGGAAGAAGGAGGAGGGAGGAGAGACCGACCATTTGAATATGTACCGCGGACGTATAGCATAGCTCGCGTCCGATCCTGCGTGTAACTTTCTTCGAGCTCAAAGGGCATTTGAAATGAAGTCGCGCGAGCTGGCTTTCTCTCTCTCTCTCTCTCTCTCTCTTTAGGTACCCCCCCCTCCTTTTCCCCTTTAGCTATATAAATATAGCTCTGTGCTACATAGCTGCAGCTGGATATACAATGCGCGTTTAATAATGCTATTACAACGTTGCGTGCTGCACGAAATATACGCCTAATTCCGGCCGGTCTCTACCGTTCACTCTGCTGCCATGAATTTACCAGTTGGCAGAGAAAGAGGAAGAGAGAGTGTGTGTATGTGTGTGCTCGACTCGGCCCCGAATCTCAAATGAAGTTATTAGACATTAGGAATACTCGAAAGGAGCGATTATGAATCGTCTGTATATATGTATGTATATTCCTGACCTACCCTAAGGCTGCTTGCTTTGTGACTCTGTATTTTAAGTTTAGTAAAATGTTGGAATAGGGATGTATTTCGATATCTGACAGATAAATTGGTTAATGTATAATTGATGATGATAATATTTACATATATTGATCATCATTTGTTACATATTATTGATTTCTTTTTTCACTATCATTAATTATTCGATATATCATTTGATTTGGATTATTCTAAGAACAATTAAAATTTAGCTATAATTTACATTTCTATGTAGTGTTATGTGTTTATTCAAGAATATTAACAAAAACATGTCAATGTAGGTTATTAAATTGTTTTCGAAAATTATTACTTATTCTATTGATAGTAGTATCATAAATGGAAAATCTGTCAAGTTGTCAGATTAAATTATTTCTCGATATTAAATTAACATGTAGAACAATATTTCGCATGTAAAAATGATTGTGCTATTAAAGAACCGAATTTTCTAGTACTAAAAATATTTCAATTTACACTTAAAAATAAAATTAATCGATCAAAAGCAAAGTAGAAATCACGCCTCGATGTCAAGCTATAAAAAAAGTCAGCAATCTCTCGATAGTTGTTCGCATTCAGAGAGAAAGAGAGAGAGAGAGAGTTGTCTAGCCACCGGGTCAAAGGTCACACGCAGAACTGTGAACGCAGCGTAGTATAGTGGTTAGCAGTTTGACTTTCAAATTCACCTCCACATCTTCATCTATATAGGTAGTCGACTCGAGGGAGAGCATCTATATATATATGTAATACATATAAAGCTAAACTTTTTTTCGATTAGAGAAACGCCGCTTGGACTTGTCGCTTTTTCGAGCGTACTCGAGAGAAGCCGACGGTCGAGGACGATGATGAATATTTCATGGGCTATTCTGATTCTAGCTATGCCAGCAAAGCTACCTTCTCATCTCTTTATACCTCCCCCCGGAATCTCGATGATCTAACGCGTTTTGTGATCTACGAAAAAATCCAATACGCGCAAGTATTACTTGTCTCATGCGGATATACCTATATACATGACGTATTATTCATTTTTGTTAAGTGACCTACCTCTGGGCCCTCCAGGCTAACAAGGCGACCTTTTACTTTCGCTCTTTTCCATACTCCGGATTAACAGAGAGTCTCCCTTGTCGAACTAGCCCTGTAGGCATTGATGTATCCATCAATATCCGATGCTTACGCTACAGTGTTCTATCACACATCCCAATCCTCTTTGGTACTTCGTCCGATAAAAAATGACTTTGAATTTTTTCGAAATTGTTGCTGGGATTTTTTTTTTTAGAAATTTAAATTTAAATCGCAAAAAAGCTAGGCAATCGTTGAAAAAAATCTTATATGTAAATTATTACATTCGCAAATTTTATGTATTCGGATATGTTACTTCTATTTTTAATTTTTGTTATCAATTGTTAAAATTACTTTTCACTTTTTTATTATTTAGTAAAATATTTAATTTAATTGATTTTAGTAAACTTTATTATTAAATAATCTCTTAAATCAATAATAATCAAAATTAAATAATACATGATTGTCTTAAAAGATAAAAATTCTCGCGTTAACAACCAGCATAAAAATAAAGCAAATCTGAGAGAAACCTGTCTAAGAAGTCTCATCTCCGTCTTGAAACTTGTCCATTTCCGTTGTAAGATTGAAAATCAAACCATCAGGCTTCTGTCATTTGACTATAGTCACTAGACAAGCGAGCAAATAATGGTAAAAAGACAAATAGTCAAAGAGAAAGCACAAAAAATTAATCAATAGCGGCTGTGAGATTAAAATGTGAATAGGTATATTGAAAGAAATAATTTAAAAATTGTAATTAAAAAATATTCATGGTTTATTATTTTAAAATAATCAGAATATAGATGAAAATATTGTTATTGATTGAAAATTAAATTTCACAAAATTATTTAAAGCTTAAGCAAATTAGCAAGTTATCTTAGCCTTGCAACCACGAAGTGTCGGCCCGCTTACTTGGACCAGTACGTTGTCATTCGCTGGAAGTGAGTTAAGTGCGCTATTAATCTTATGCAATATATACTTTCAAATAACCCCTATTTCTCGAAAGTTCTAAAGTTTATAATTATCGTAACTAAAATTAAGAACTGAAATTTAGAAAATGGCCTTTCATAATTCGCAGTTCAAATTACATATTATAATTAACCTGCACTTCAACTTTGTTATATTCCTGAAATAATAAATTAATAAAAAGTTGTAATTATTTAGTAGTTTCATAATTTATCATAACTTTTAATCAACTTGACTTTAAATCTGAATAGATCAATCTATGATAAAACTATATTAATTTGAATAAAAATAAAATAATAAAAGGAAAAAATATCGCGAAGGAGTCATAAAAGAAATAGTCAAGTGCAGACTAGATATATAAGTGTTATAGAAAGAATGAAAACTTGAAGGTGGTTAAATAAAAAGTTATCCTCATTATCCCAAACGTTTGTGATCGCTTGCGCCTTATTACCGAGATTTTTCTAGTGCTCTTAAATGATCACATTGACTTGTCGCTTTTACACCCATCTATTAATGATTACTTTTACAAAACCTTACTTCCTCGATTGCAATTTTCTTTGACTTTTTATAACTATATGCACAAGTAGAAATTCAAAGCGAATGTTAAAATAAAAATTTTATCGATATGCCTTAAAAAATAAAAATTTTTTTAAATAAAAATTCTTTTATCATTATTTTTTATCATTTCTTAAATAAAAAAAAATTAATTGTTTGTATAAAATTAATTTGATTTTTTTTTAATTATTTATTTTAAATTATAGCAATGGAATGGGTGAAATAAAAGAAAACATCTTTTTACAGAAGAATATTTTTTTTTTTCATTCACAGACGGAAGATATAAAATATTGGATAGATCAAAGACAGTGTTAACAAATAGTGTACAATATTATTGAGGACGATGAAAGGTTTAACCTTTTCCTATTTTCATGTCGTTCTCAACATAGACATAATAAGTCTTCACTCATATTACATCTTATTTTTTTTCATTACAGTATCTATAATTATCAGTACCTTAAAAGAGTACATAAATATATAGAAAGAAATATTTAATGAAACAATTTAAACGACCATTACTATAATTTTTTTTTTTTTTTTTTTTAACATTCTTATCGCTTATACGTATAATCTTCAATTCCTCAAGTTTTTACAATAATAATTATAGCAAGAATAGCAATAGCAATAATAATTATATAATAACAATATAGTTTGAATCAGATGAGTTTTATATCGAGTCAAAATTGAATCGCATCATGATAATGTTATAAATAGTAGACGTATTGCATGCCAGACGAATTCTCGATAATGTGACTTGAGAGTAATTTTTGCGTTAAAATAATGCGCATTCAATTAAACTATTATTAAAAATTAATAAATTTATATTTGTGTGTAAATAATCCAACAAAGATTTTGTAATATGATAATAAAGTGTGTTGAAAAGTGAAAAAATCATTTTAAAATAAGTTTTGTAATTCATTTTAGCGAGATTCTTCAAGCACTAACTGCAAAAAATATTAAGTATAAAAATAGATAAATTAATAATAATATAGTATAAAAATGAAATATCGTAACGCAATTTATGGCATATTATTTTACGCAAATATTAATGCTCGTAACAGTCATCATTCTGGCACATTTAAACACTTATTCACAACCAGCTGATGATTTGTAATCGAAATCTCTTTTTTTTTATTATTATATTGAATAAAACATCGCACCATCATTCATTTCTTTTAGCTTTTCACGGCTTACCTACATACATACTGATATATACGCACACAATTATACACACACTATTTTGTATTTACGTATATACCGAAAGTATTTTTAATAAAAAATTTGAACATTTCATTTGATTATAATAAAATAGGTTTATTAAATATATTTTTGTTTGTACGTTTTCTTTGCATTTACAATAATAAATAAATTAAAAATTATTTTTTGACTACAAAATTCAGGATTAAATAATCGTTATAAATTTTAATATTTGGTTTAATTTTTAATTATACATATATAAAGATAAATATTTCAACCAAATTATTAAGAATAAAAAAAAAGTACACAAAGATTATAAAAATATTAAAATATCATTGTTTGTTTTCTTTTAATTGAAATATTTTACTTTTAATATTTTGAAATGATTAATTTGCTTCTCAACATTATTTATAAATATAATTTTATAATCATTTATATATTAATTTTAACCATGACTCTCTCAGCATTCGTGTTAAACCAACGTTCATATACACTTGAAAACATGTATTTCGGCAATGATTTTATTATAGCTAACATATTCTACTCTTATTTTTACACTGATACAATATTTTCATGTTAAACTGAATATTTACATTATAATTTAGAGTTATCTAACGCCAATTTTTTAAAATAGATGCTTGAAAATATACATTGCATATTATGCAATTCTTCATCTACTGTTGACTTTTTAACTATTGAATTAAAATTCATTATACGGATATGTAACTTCAGTAAAATATTTATTAAAATTTTTATCATTATTATTTTAAAAAAATAATGATTTTCAACTTATTATTTCTTTACTAAACAAAAATAATTTCACGTTTGAGAAAGACAGTCAGATCATGTGTGTTATATAAGTTGTAGAGATTTAAAGCTTATTTTTAGTATTTATCAATAAAAATTAGATTTCTATCAATTACATTGAATAAGATTTAACAACTGTAATAATTTCTCTGGAGTGCATTAAAATCCTACTATCTCACATCGACTTTGCGTTACAAATCACTTCTGACTAATCCGTGCATGTTAACATTTTTTTACGTATCTCAAAAAATTTTAAATACGCTATTTTTATTTTATAATTTTTTTTTTTTTAATTTTTTGTAAAGGAGCACATTTATTTTTGTGCTATATATTTACGTATTTGTACAAAACAATCGGTTACTCTTTCAATGTTGTATTATAATAGTTCTTTAACAAAACAAAAGTTGGAAAACAATCTAATCCTTTTAAAAAGATTAGTATTCTAACTTCAACTTACAAGACTAATTCAATAAGCTTAAAATACTATCTTAAATAAAACTTAGAAGTATTTATTAACATACTAGATAAAATTTTGATAATCTAATTTTGACGGCATTAAACACCGGATATAGCTGATATGTTTTACAAAATTTCAGAAATATAATGTTTTGTGTCGTATAACCTTTTATTCAATAGTTCAACATTTTTGTTTTAATTTTTTTTTTTTTTTTTTTTTAATAATAAAAAAAATAATAATCAAAAGATTATGTACTATGCTGGTTAATATAGATATTTGGATTTTGATTTAATTAAAGATCATGTTGGATATTTTTTTTCTTATACTATCGTTGTAGCCTCCTTAAGGAACTATGTCAGTACAGACACGATAAATTTCTGCTTGTAACAATTTAAAATTTTTTTTCTCCAAAAATTAAAGTTTTAACTTTAAATACTTGAAAAAGCTAGAATAAAGTTAGACTTATAATGAAAATACTGTTCTACGTTGTCTCGATTGTATACGCTATTGATTGTCACGTACAATCTGTCACCGTTAATTCTGTGCTGTCTAAAAGTCTTTGATTGTGTGTCAATATTAACTATGTTGTCAAAAATTTTCAACACTACACCGTGCAACTTTAACAAATTATCTTTCAGTTTACTGTTTCTTCTGTTCATTTACTTCAGTAATACTGTATTTAGAATATTAAATCGATTTTATAAATCAATTTTTTTTTTGAAAATACTTATGGGCACAAATTTTTTTTTTCAAAAAATTGTAATTTTTTTGGAATAGAATTAAAATTATTTAAACATATTCTAATTTCCAATATTATTTTTTAAATAATCAATTTTTCAATGACTTATACCCATCTGTTGTTTTAAAATATGTCACGTAAGAAATAGTATTTATTTCTGAAAAAATTAAAAAGAATACTTATAATAATTCAGAACAAATTTAAGTAACAGTTTCTAGATAATGTCAATTTTTTTTGCATATAATTGATTGCGTGATGTTGAACTAGAAATCGATGATTGTTTACGCTATTTTTCTAATTCCCTTTTTTTTTATTTTAATTGATTGTTATAATACTTTAATTAATTTTTTTAAATACAACAATATTTGTGCCGTTTTAGAAAGTTTTTCTATAAGTTAATTTCAATAAACGAACATTCATAAATAATTTATAGTCAGAACGACATTCGTGCTAATGAGACTATTTGAGCCATCATAGTATTGGCAATAATTTTCAGTAATATTTTATAATTTCTTCAAAATATTTTTTTTTCGTCCTCCAAGTAAAGTGTATTACTTGTATAGAGTATTTTTTTCATTAGCAATCTTAGTTACTAAATTGTACAAATCACAGACAAATGTTTTTTTTTTTTTTGATAAAACAGGTAGTACTTCATGTTACTTCAGAATCTATCTACATAAAATATAATTTACTGTAGTTAATACTTAAATAATTTTTATAACATACCGACCAGCAGTGGAATATAAATTAAAAATTGTAGAGGAAATATTTATTCTCTATATTAAGAACATGAGGTTTGTGCCCATAAAAAATAAAATATTGTTGATTTTTGGCACTCAAAAAATGTTGAAAATTCTAATGTCCTAAAAAATGTACTATTAATTTATCTTTCTTTTTCTAACAACAATCAATTAATATATTTAATATACTGCAAATATTATTTAGTAAAATTATGTCTTCTCGACCTCGTGTATTCTTGAAAATCGATAACTGTTGATTAATGGCTAAGACTATTTGATACAATTTTTTTTTTGTTTTTAGTTAACTTCTAATGTAGACAGAAATTTAATCCAATAACTCTGCGATCAACGCAAATCTTACAGTACACAGGTACATACATCTCCATAAATTTTTAGTTATTTAAAATTTAACTCTCAAGGAAGTAAACATTGACCGAAAAACAAACATTTTTTTTTGGTTCATTTAAACAGTTATGTAAAAATTACGAAAAACGAAAACAATGTTTTATAGCAAATGTTCTCTCTCTCTCTCTCTCTCTCTCTCTCTCTCTCTCTTTCTTCTTAATTATCCTTTTTTAAATTTGCACCTATATTGGGCGGAAGACCTATTAATGCGGCGCTGCTTAGTCTCGAGGTCTTTGGCTCAATTTCCAAAGACAGGCGGTACAGCTCCTCCTCTTCTAACAAAATCGAAGGATCAAGCAAATAGTCTGACACTTTTTTAATCAGCTCAATTTTGTAAGGAGTTTGCTGGAAGTGTCGTATTTCGCGTATCACATGCGCTATCTGAAAGTTGTAATAAAATAAAAAAATATATTTTCATCTGTATGAAATAGGATGGATTGAAAAAACATTACAATAATTATTGAAATGTCTACGATACCATTCTCATTTTGGAGAAGTTAAGAAGACCATCGTCTGTGAAATTAGGAGTGCCCTCTTCGATAAAAGAGAGATCGGTAAGGTACACTCCGAGGTAGGGAATGCAAGGTGGATCACATCGATGTAAGGCATCCCTTAAATTCTTAAATCTATGTTCCGACGAAACGATATTTTGTAGTCTTTCGATTGTTTGTTTTGTCTGCAATAAAAATTTATTAATTTAATAATCTTTTTTCATGGAACATTTCGATAAGCATCTAATGATAAATGAATCATAACCGTTTTTGACACTTTGTCCCATGTCTTTTTAAGTCTGTAAACGCTGCTGTTCGTAAAAGCTGCGCAAATTTGCAAAACTCCGTTATAATTGTGGAGAACGCGACTGATATCGGCTACGGCTGCCCATTTCTCGATTACAGTGACTCGTGCTTGCAAGCTTTGTCTGCGAACGATCTCCGATACGACCAGTTGTGATACCTCGTTGAATCTCTTGGTCATCAGTGTTATGTGCGGCGCTCTTACGGCCTTGTCTGATTTCATCCAAGCTTGGCCCAAAAATTCTCTGAAAATATTTTACAGTATTAACTTATATTATATATTATAAATGTACTTTTCATTAATTTAAAATTTATTTTTATTTGCTTTCATAATTTGACATTTATGACGCGAGTAAACTTACTCGCTCGCGATGGAAATGAATATTTGATGATCCAAATAAGTCATTTGTTCAGCGATTTCAAGTGCAGATAAGGTTTCAATGTTTTCTTTTGTTGGCGCCTAAAAAGAATATTAAAATCATTAACTTGAAAAAATGTAAAAAAAAATTTTTTGAAATTAATTTAAATAAAACTAACCGCAGGTGGAGTCAATAATTTTTTTAGGTCGATTCTGTTACTTTCTGCTTCTTCTTTACTAATTAATCGAAGCAACTGATTTGCCGCTTTATGTTCAGCAGGTAAAAGGTTTGGACTACGTATAATATCATCGAGAAATTCTTTGGTCAAGTTTTTCAGCTGAATATCAAGTTCAAAATCTTGGGCATGTTTAGATACCCAATGCCTAAGTACATTTAGGACACGCATTGTCGCTGCTGTTGACATAACTGATTCGCGCCGACAATTTTTCTCGCTGCAGGAGTTTCGATTGGTACCGACCATACGGTCGGGGGGATTGCTAGAGGCTGACGTTGCTATGGCAAAAGCCGTCGCTGCCGATGACGTACTGCTCCTAAAAAATTAATTGAATCATATTTTTTTAAAAAGATTATTTCGATATGATTTTATTTAGAAAAAATACAAAAAATTGTATTTTTATATTTTATATAAATATATTTAAAATTATTTTAAATTATTTTTTTTTATTTATTTATAAGTTTATTTAAATATTTTAATAAAACTAATACTTGGTGAGAACTTCATTATAATAGAAGCTTTAATTATCAACTAATTTTATTAAAAGACATAAACTCATTAGTTTACTTTTTGTAATTGTATTGTGCATTTCGTACATTACTTAAACAAATTTCTCTAAAAAGAATGCAGTTGTTGTTATGCTTATAATTCATCTAAAATTATTTTTTATTTTTTTATTAATTAATTAATTTATTTTTAATATTTATTATTGATAAAAAATATGTTGATGCACATCCTATTCTAATAAAAATTTTACGACATATGTATCATTTTTATGTACATGTATTAAAATTATTTAATATCTACAAATTTTATGTTTGATAAAACAAACATATAAGTAAAAACATGTAAAATATATGTTTTTTTATAATTAAATGAGAACATGCTTGTATTGCTCAACATGCGTATGTAAAAATTCATGCATTATATTAAATTTTTTTAAAAGATTTCTCATGCTAATAATCTCATGATACATGCATCCCTTACTATAATAAACCTAATTAATATTATGTATTTTCAAAATAAATTAAAAAAAATCTTTATATTTGTAGTTAAAAAAATACACTAGCGACTAACTTCTTGATGCACTCCTCTACAGCTATTGTACTCAAGTAAAAGCATTGAAGTTACTGAGTAAAAAAATTTAACGAGTATCACGATGTACGTATTCCATTCTTCACTAAAAAGAGTGCAAGTAGCCTATAACTTGAATACTTACCAAAACGATTCTGATCCAATGCTAGTTATGTTGAACAATATGAAAAACAATTTTAATTGAAAAAAAAACGTGAAAATGCTTTATGCGACATGATTTATATATTTTCAACTTTTCATATTTACTTAAAAAATATAGTAAACAATTTATTAATAATTAATTATGATTTGATTTTTTTTTTACTTGTAAAAAAAATAATTGTAAAAATGTATTAATTACCAATTGATGATTCATGCTACTTGAAAAATTCAATTACATCAAACAGTAATGATAAAAATAAACTTTGTGTAAAATAATTTCATTAATACCACTTTATTTTCAGAACGCGATCTAAAAATTTTCAAAAATTCAGTAATGTTTTGGAAAGATAAATTTTACAAAATCAATTACACTCTGTTTATTTCATGCAAAAAAATAAGTTTTAATAACATTTCAGAAAACGAACTTAGAACTCGAACGGCGTAACTCTATATCAGAGTAAACAATAAAATAAATAAAAAAAAAAACAAACTAACCTTCGATGACTTTTGCGAGAACTTGTAATAACAACACCAGCTTTGCTAGACGCTTGAGGTATATCATGCGCGTGAGATCCACATGCATTCATTTCGCCTTCTTGAATCGAACGTCTGCCAACCCGAAAACTCTGAAAAAAAAAGAAACATTACATTAAAAAAATGTTAATTTTTCTTAAGTACATTCAAGTTTTTATCTTTAATTGATGAATTTAATCTTACCCCAGCCATCATACACATTGAACCACTTCTTGACGTGGAAGGAGGTGCTGAAACAATTGATGCCCGATGATCAGACTGTTGCTGTTGCTGTTGGAATTGGTGATTAATACGACTCTGAGGCAATTGGTAAGATTCAGTTGGTGGTGTAATCTCATCGTCAGTCCAACTTTGCTCTTCTTTGTCCGAATCCAATCTTCTGCTGCGTACACGTCGACAAGGCGATTGCTTAGGTGTGCCACCGTCTACTTTTGGAGTTTTTGGTGATGGTGGGCATATTTCTTCGTATTGAAACGACACTTCTGTATCGTAAAGTTATAATTAAAAAAAATAAGAAATTAGCAACAAAGCAATTCTATTAATTCTGATTACCTTTAGTCGCAGTTGGCGTGTCTTCAGTTTCTTCAGAAACACTTCGATATAACGGTGTTTCGCCCACATCCTGTGGGCTTTTGTCAGAACCTGAATTGGAACCAGATCCAGTGGAACCAATCAATGTTACGGAGCTCAAGTTACTTGGTGACGAAGGCGCACTCACTACAGTCATATCTACGACAGAAAAGTAATTCAATTAGAAAATGTTTATTTAAAGATATAAATAATAACATTTTTCAATAATTCAAACCTGTAAGAGTTTCAGAACTTGACGAAACGGCTATAACTTTGGGTATGGTTAAATGGCAGCCATCATCTTCAGAGCTATTGTTACCGCTTACTCGAATGCTGACTTTTCGCGTGCTAACTGGCGACTGCGCCATTCCAGAAGTGCTTGCTGGGGAAGAACTTCTACTAATTATTGTGGGTGCTTCGGATATCAAATCTAACTGCTGTTCTTCTTCTATTTCAATAATACAAATTTTAATAAATGATGAACGTAAGATTTACATTTTATTTTTAAGAAGAAATTAAATCAATTTACGCTTACGTTTTTTGTAGCTGGAACGCCAGTGTGGTTTGACGTTAGAACTTGAACTTGGCTCATAGGCACTACTGCTAGCAGTTTCTCGACTATCGCTTATTTCTGATCCATATCCTAAAAATTTAAGATTTCAAGTGTCTTTTTTTAACTTTTTATGGCGATTTTTATCGAATTTTTTCAATAAATTTCTTTGCTCTATTATTCATTTTAAATGTCATTTCTCTCAATTATATTAAAAAATAAAAAATTATTTGTATAAAATTGTAAAAATTTACCAGATACTGAACTAGCGCCACTAAATTTTCTTGGAGTCGAACTACTTCTTCTTCGATCATCCAAACAATGTGTATCTAAAGTATTTAGCCCCGATACATCCAGAGATCTAAAAGAAAATAATAAAAACAATTATATTTTTCATAATCAACATTAATTAAGTACATCAGCTTATTAATAATTTTGTCTGGACTAACGCAAATGAGCCACTTGGCATCTGAGCATCTGGCGGTTCAGCATCGTAAAAGACCTTTTTCAATGCCTCAAGCACCGTAACTCCATCCGTAAAGACACGATAGGTCAGTAAAAACGTGTTGAGAAAGTCAATGCTTAGGAAACGTAGATCAGTGAGCCGCTGCAGTAGTCTATCCGGGGTCGCATAACGAATTTGTGGAACCTTGCAGGAGTTGAGAGTACGACTGAAGCGTATGTCGATGTCGTCCTTAAATAATTTCGGATCATTTCTGATTGACTGAGGCATCGTTACCGAACTTGTATCCGAAAGCGAGCCATGCAGTAACTCGTTGAAGTGCACATTGTCCATGCACTGGCTTATGTCGCTTATCCACGCGGCCTTTTCCTAGAAATTTTCAAAGATCAATCTATAAAAAAATTCTCATGGCAAGTATAATTATTTGATAAATAATTTAAAAAATTACCTGCATTGTAGGTGCTACTAGATGAATAGTAACTTGACGATTTTCACCACCGGTTTTTAAATCTAATATTAATTTGAAATCGCGATTTTGTAACTGGGACGTGTGATTTGACGCTGCTGTGCTTCCGCTACCACTGCTTTCGCTAATTCCACTTGACATTGAACATACTGATAAGACTGTAAGCAAAATTAAAATTTTTTTTTTTTTTTTTAATTTGCAAGATAGATTTAAAAAAAAAGTATTTACCGTCATCATCAACTACGTTTTGTTCACTAGGATCTTCCACTAATTGTGCGTCTGAAAATGGTATTTTTCCGATTTGTGGTATAAGGCTGAGACGACCGTCGTCGTCATTCTGCCGGGTTGTTAATATTAAATGATTAGAAAACAGAAAACATTGTCGAAGAGCTTCTTTCTCGCTGCCTTTTCCTCCAAATGTGGCGCTTAAACGACTTCGTGCACCTTTTGGTTTTTCCAAAATTTGAATTAATGCTCCTGTAAAACAAATAAATTTTTATCATTATTAATTTGAAATATAATAGTCAGTTGATGAGTACAACTAGTTACAAAATTTGATGATTTTAAAATGTTTTTTCTGAAATTTAAAGTTTAACTCATTATAAACTTTATTCATACAAAATTTGTCTATGATTATAAATATTCAGTTATATATACCTATTTGATATTTTGCTATGTCTCTTGTAAATAATGTTATGGTCCCAAATAAAGCCAAGAAATTGCTATCATCTGTGCGTAAACTTATTTTTCTTTTCTTTTTTTTTTCTTTCAACGTTTTGACGTTTTTGGTCCCTCAACTTAACGATTTGTTCATTTTCTACGCATAAAAATTGTGCCAGCTTGAAAAAAAAAATAAACTCTCTCTCTACTCTTTTCAATATCTTCGTCTCACTTCAGTCTTCAAATGAATATATTGCTCGCTGAGTTTAAAGCACGTAATTAAGCGCGAACGCACGGTATCTCATCTCCTCCTCCTCCTCCTTCTTCTTTTACTTCTTCTTCCTTTTTGGTCCTATTTAATCAAGGCATCTCCCAATCAGCCACTACAAGCCGGCTATTTTTAACTCGTCCCTCAGTTCTTTCTCTCTCTTTATCGCGTAAGCACGACGCCCTCATCAGCCACCCTAACACCACTCTCTTTCTCTCACCAAGTCGTTGCGTTCTTTTCCGCTCCTATATATATAGAGCGACGCAGAATGGAAGGTAAACGCAATAGAAGTTGAATCAGTTCGTTCAATCGTGTAAAGCTTTCTCCTGCGGCGGCGACGGTTTCGACGATAATATAACGAGTAGAAGAACGAAATATTGTTGAGAAAATAAATTCACTCGCGATTTACTATACCCTAGCTTGTGATTCTTACACGCCACTAATAAGCCGTCGCCGCCGCCGCTGCTGCTGCTACAGAAAACGCTTGGTTCGGATAGCTTTGCCTCATGGCGTGGCTTGACACTTTGTTTTCCTCTCGCGGAACAAGTAGACGCCACGCAGCTCTCCCTCTCCGGCTTCTCCTCCCCCCCCCGCTTTCGTATGTGGCAACCATATGACGTATGCGATATGGGAGCAGGCGCGTGCGTCCACACTGACTACCAGGACTGTCACGTAGAGTGTGAGTGACCCTGGGCTAGACTCTAACTGGGAGAAATGTTTAGTTTGTGCTATGTTTTACATGGAAGAGATAAGTTACCTATGAAAGTTTTCCATGTGTTGCTACATTGTCTGAACAAGATTTTTTTTAAATTGATAAGAATGTAGATTTTAAAATAATTACTCAAAGTTTTGATGATTAGGAGAGTAAAAGAAGTTATAAAATAAAAGTAATTGTCTTCCATTCTATGAATTAAAAGAGCTTTAAAGTTATCGTGAAAAACATCAAATTTTGATTCGTATAAATCGTAGAAAAATCACTAGAAATAACAAACGTTTTATGATTTATAACAGTTTTCGTATAAAATTATACCTCATAATAAATAGAATAAAATAGATTTAAACACATCTCTTAGAAATGAATCCAGCCCTGACTAGAGAGAACCTTTAAGCCGATGCGCAAGCGCTTTAGCTGTCTCTGCACAGACGTAGGCAGCGATGAGCGTGAACAGAGCGTTACCCCAAGTAGTAAGGCCATCGATTTAGTCAGACGGAGGCGCATGCGCGTCTTTCTTATCATTTGTATATCGCTATTGTATATTGAACGGAAAGTATAAGCAGAGCTTGCACGTCGGTAACTCGTGGATGATGAGAAGTGAACTTTCCGATCGAGAAGCTTTTTTGGTAGTCGGTTTTGAGCTTACCGACAAATATATGTTTTTATCGATTGTTTTTTAAGTTTGACAATTTTTTGATGTAACTTATTATTTTACTATTTTCTATGAAATTTAGCAATGAATTTAGTGTTATATAATGACTTCAAATTATTTAAATAATAAAGCAGTATACATTTTTATTAAATTTTAGCTACATTTTTTTTTTCAACTTTTGTTTGGTATAAACTTTATAAGTGCTTCAATTTGTTAAAAAAATAATTAAATGAAGTAGTGATTATACGTTTTAAATAAGTTTTATTGATAAATAATTTTTTTTCTTAGACTATTTTAATTCTTTATTCATTTATTGATTTTTCTTTTAATATTAAAATTTGCTAAAGTGAAATACTTTATAGTTATGTATAAAATTTTTTCATCAAAGCAAGTAAATGAAAAATATTAATTGAATCACCTAATAGAAAAGTAAATACTAATACTGCTATCGTAATTGAAAGACTCACGAAATAAAAAAAAAGCGTGTGGTTTTTTTTTTGCCTATTCATTGTATTGATTTTCCATTAATTGATTTTCCATTATTCTTAAGCTTCAAACCTTTTTTTTTTTAAATTACTACTTACAAAACCGTAATAAATAAGTTTAATAAACACGTGACATAACAACAATTAATGACGAAGTTCAAATAACTTTATGGCTAAATTTAATTAAAATATTAATTATTAATATTTCTAAGCTCTTTATCGCAAATATTAAAATTCAATCAACTTGATCATTTAACTATAAAGTAAAATAAACTTTCAACTTTCGATTCTATTTTATCTTTTGTATATTTTCCCTATTAAAGCACCATTCAGTCGCAAAACAAAAATGAAATAAACTACATCACTGTCCGCTCCATGCATTCATCGTTTTTGTAAGCTAAAGTTTTATTTTCAAAATAAAACAACAGTTCATTTAAGCTGAATAACAAGCATTAATTACTAAGACTCTCACCTTGCCGAACAAAGACCTGATTAACATCGAGCAAAATATCACAGCCCTCGGCAATCATCCTTTCAACAGCCAGATTTTTGCGCAGATTTTCCGTCTCGCTGACCTGAAAAACAAAGAAACGAGTCGTGTTGAACGAGAATTCAAAAAAAAAAAAGGGATGACAAAGGAAAAGAAAGAAAGAAAAAAAAAGAATAGAACGGTAACGGTTACACAGGCTATGACGCGCTTGAAAGCGAACAATACCTCGTCGTGCATTTGTCTGGAAAGATCCTCGAGCTGTTGTCGGGCATTCTGCAAGCTTTTACGCTCCACGTGATCGTGAGGAGTGTGCGCCAGTAACTCGTGCAGCGTCGTTATGTACCGAGGTATCTGTAAGCAATTTTTTTTTTTTTTTTTTATTTGTCAAGCTTCGTTTAATCATTTTTTTTTTCTTCCTATTACCGAATAGACTCTTGAAAATTTTTCAATAGTCAATTTATTATTCTCTACATTTCAATATTTTAATCTTAAAATATTTTTTAATAAATGTAAACCTAATTATTGAACTGTCTCTCGTGTATCAATTTTTATTTTTAGATATTTTTTCTATTAAAATAAATCCAATTATATAAATAATCTAACGATATCCGTAAAGGAGTCAGTTGCAAATTAGACTTTTACGCAGAATTGAAAATTGAGCATAATATATGTAGTGCCATGGATATACGTAAGATATGTTTGTCGTTAAAGATCTCGTTATTTCGTGAAAAATCTTCTCGGTACATGCGAGTATTGAAGATATAATATTACATATACAGAGGTTCGTTGGTGGGATAACGTGAGCTTGTAGTTTCTTCAAATAATAAATCGATATACGATGCTCGATCAAAATAAAAAATTTGCTTGATCAAATTTTTTTTTTGCGAAATTGAAAATATATTCGTTAGTCACGTTAACTCGTTCAGTTACAAACTTGAAAGGTTGTTAACTAGAGTTTGAAAATAATTGATAACAATTTTTCAAAAAAAAAAAAAAAAAAAGTTAAAGTCGTTCACCCAAAAACTAGAAAGTTTTATCTTTTTACTTTGTTAAATATTTAGGTTTTTTAGTGGTTCGCTCCAGAATTTTAGAAATTTGAAAATTTCAAGGCATCTAAAGTGCGTAAAAAACAAGTATGTGATCTGATAAAATATTCACTGTATTACTATTTTACGAGCTTTATAAATTTTTCAAATTCTACCTTACAAACGTTTTATAAAATGTCTGAATGTATAAAGCATGACGTTTAAATTTACTATTAATCTATTATCAAATACCTTAACAGCTCAGTACAAGATTAAACAATGTAATAATAAAGGAAACAAGAAAAAAAAAATTGTGTGACAAAATCAGGTCGGCAAAATTAATGTCTCCGTAGGTTCGGCGTAGTGTGTAAGATAATGCGTGTAAAGGCCATGGACATTCATATACCGCGTGTGTTTTGAGTTGTCATGTAAACGATGTCGCCGTACATGCGACGGCAACGATCGATGACTGACCTTTCGCGTAAAAAAAAAAAGGCTGGAACGCGTTTTCATTCGATACGCATGAAAGCGTGGCAAGAGCGATTTTTTTTTTTTTTTCAACCCAAGCTCACGGGCCAATTGAACGATTTAATATCGGACGAGGTAAAATGAAAAAAAAAAGAACGCGAAAACAAGGCTATACATACTTCCTTGCGACTGTGAGATGCCAAGTGAGAAAGAGCGAGAGAAAAGTGTAAGCTCTGTTAAGTATTTATTGGAAAGATGGGTGTCAGGGAAATATACCTTTTAACAATATCTTTTTTTTTCTCTCTCTTTCTCTCTCCTGGTGATATTGATCGAAAACTTTGCTCTTGTTTGAAAATAAAATCCAGGATCATCATTTATTACCAACGTTATTACCAATACAAAGTGGAGCTATCAATGATCGCGCAATATTTTAAATTTTTTATTGAATAAACATTTTAATTATGTCAAACAAAAGTATAAATATTGCTCTTAGTTGCAAAAAATGTTTAACCATAAAAATTATTCATTTGATAAATTTCAGTTTGAAAAAACATAATTAAAATCTGAAATATATCAACATTTTGAATTTTTCAAAAATTATACTTCCCCCATCGTCAACTAAAAAATTAATAATCTTGACAAGGCCATGCATTCTTCGTTACGCTTCCTACAACTCCCTGAAATTTTGATGCGAGACGAAACGAGATTTGTACAGCCGAGAAATTAAGTTAGCCTAGGGAGGAAAAAAGAAATAGGGCACAAGAATGATGAAGGTAAGGGAAGAGGGTGGGGAGTGGGGGGGGATAAGAGGTAAGGAAAAACTTGAGTTAAAGTTCCTTAAGCTTAGCGTGCACTCACTCACTCACCTGAGACATTGGATAAGTGAGAAAGGTCTCGAGGGATCTACCGTAACAGGCGCTCTTGTTTTCAAGACGAGCGAGTAAGGCAGCAAACGATGGCGAGGACTGCTTGCACTCGGTTAACACTTGCAAGCTGTAATGGTGATTGCGCACGTACTCCTGGTAAATTGACAGCATAGGAAGCAGCATGTCGAAGAGGTCCCCTGCAAACAAACGGAACGAGTTAATCCGATTCTTGGCAACTGTGCAACAACACACATATATGTGTATTTATACGGAGAGAACAAAATTTCACGCTTGTGAACACTACTGTATATGTATAGTAGATAAGCCAATATCTCCAGCTGAGCTTTATCTCATTTTACAATCAAGGATTTTATTTGAGCTTGCAGGTTCGTGAATAGAATAGTGTTGACTTTTCATTTTTCAATTTATACAGATTTGATGAACAAAAAAAAAAAGGAGTCTAGGTGTACTCGGTGAAATGTAAAAAATAAAATGAGAATACGTATATAAATATTAACTGACCTAATACTAATGTTGGCCAACTTTCCATACGAGATATTAAGCCCTTGAGAAAAATTTGATGTAAAAATAATACTGTTTCGCTATTCAAAAATATGCTGTTTACGTCCTCGTGGCTGCATGGTGGCTTTTTTGAACTAGCTGCCATTTTGAATGGCCTCAAAAAGCAGCTTACTAATACTTCCATCTGCTCGTTGTATTCTTCTTCCGCCTCCACCATTTGAAATACCAAACTAAAATATTGAAGGAATTTTTTTTTAAAAAAAAAGTAACCATGCTAGAATAAGTAAATATGATCAATTTTTGTATTGAATTTGAAAAAAAAAACTACGTAAAACTTTTATTAGAACGAGGATTATTAATACGTACGATTTATTATTTATATTTTTGCAAGAATAATTAAGTTTTTTTGGGATAATTATTAATATTAAAATGATTGTACCTTTGAAATCAGTTGCAGAGATAAAATTCAATGAAGTGTGACTAATTTACTATTTATAACCCAACGGTTTACTAGTCTTATATTTATTCGAAATAATGAGCCTCATTAATACGCTTCATCGCGTTTATCATCTTTCCGCATTAATTTCAACCAATATCCTCTTACTTCCTTATTATTGCGATAATATACCAGGATTAACCTTTTTTTTTATCACCAGTTATAACGTTTAATTTAGTAATGGACATCTTTTTTGATAATTAATATTATTCGTGCAGATTAATTGGATACGTTAGCAATCGATTAAACGAGATAATAATATAAATTTATGAATTGAGTTTTTAAGTTATTTAATAAATTCTTCGAATTTAGAATAAAATAGCAGAATAAATGAAGATAAATATTTTTATGAAATTCATAATTAAATCTTGAAAAATATTATTTTATAAATTGAACAAGGAACGTAAAATTAAATTTTCAAGGGGAGAAGAAAAAAAAAACTTGTTTTCTTTGTCCGCTTTTTAACTCTTGTACTACTTTTAAACAGAATCGCGAAGAAAGTTTAATGTGAGTAACTGCAAAAATACTAAACTAAAACTTGAAGAAAAAAAAAGTTTAAAAACGAATGAAAAGAATAAATGAAAGCTCTTTATTCTTTTGCCAATATTCCATTATAGAATTTTTAAGCACATCAATTTTCTTTCAACTTTTTCTAGTCTAAAATAAATTTTTCTCTTTATATTCCGAAAATTCCGTCGATTTACAATTAAGAAGACAGTATCTTCCCTTGAGAATAATCAATTTTTCATATCAAATTTCTAAAACGACAACATTACTTCTCTCGCAATTTAAAAAAAAAATACACGCAAACACAGATAAAACAAGACATTCCATATTAATATTTAAAAAAAAAAGCCTTGAAGCTACTAAAGCCTCATACGAAAAAGATAGACCATATAAAAAAAAAAAGGAAAGCTCACCTATTCCTTTTTCTCATGCTCTCGGCGTGCGGGCTCTTGATATACTGCTCTACAATCTGCTTCCAGCGCCGCCTACATAACCAGCCACGAAAAAAGCTCTGTACCTTTTTGATCTTATGCATCTCGATGCTGCCCTCGCTGATGCTTCGAAAGCCAGCAGCTGCATGCTCGCTTTCAAAGCTCGATTGTCCGCTCCCGGCATAAAGCGAGCCCAAAAGACTTGGTCCGCCGCTTATTGACTGTGACCCCGTTCGTTGAAAGCTACCACGTCGTCCGTAAGCGCTTGCCCCGCTTGGGCGCAGTTCTTTCTTTAAAGCGCATAACTGAAAAATTCAGGGTAACCGTCGGATATTTGCATTATTTCCTATGGCTAGTGTCGTTATACTTTAGATTTTTATAGACTTCTTGCTTTATTTTAAAGAAGACATTTTTTTTGCTTTATTAAGTTTAAAATGTTGTTTACTCATCTATAATTTTATTTTAGATATAATCACAATCGTTAGGTAACTGTAATCACGCAAGATTGTATTATATTAATTGCAAACTTTATTAAATATTTTAAGTACACCTTGATTTCGTAACGAATTATATTCAATATTGAATTATGAGAAACCAAAATAATGAGTCATCGTATTTAATGTTGCTTTTTCATTTCATATACGTAATGCTTACAAAATTCAATTATTAATCTATCCAAATCCATAATCAAAGTAATTTGAATTTCAAAATTAACAATTACCTATTATTACAGAATAAATGAAATGATTTTTGTTTTTTTTCTTTTTGTCGCACTTATTGTTTACTTACTGTTAATATTGTTTCGAGTGAATTAAATTAAATTACTTTACCCACCTCGGCCCGGAGTTTTTTAATTTCGGAAGTGAGCTCCTCGCACTGCTGAGTGTATTGCCATTTTGCTGTTTTCTCGCTCTCGATAATTTGCAGCAGGTGTAAATGCTTCTGTTCAAGCTCTTCCTTTTGCTGTAGCATTTTGTTGAAACTAAGTAAACATAATTGAAAAACAAAGGACTTACAATTTGAGCTTTTTAATTTGATCTTTTTGAAATGATGACGTAAGAATATCATCAATACTGAAATAAATCGAGAAACCAAAACTTGGTGCGTTAAATAATTACCTAGCTTCCTGTATTGCGTTAATCCACATTTTGCAGTCTGCCTCGGTCGCCGCTTTTAACTCGTATTGACGCTGATTTTCCTTTTTGTACGTTATGGCAAAATAAACCTAGAATCATAAAGTAAGTGCTGATTTTTATTTGGCTGTAATCGGAACAATACAATTTTTTGTAATAATTTTTGTAAAAATTATATTCTATATTTATTATTTTTAACGTTCGTCTGGGTTATGCATAAAATGAGATTTTATTTAGCAGATAAAAAGTATGCCCGTTCAGTTTGAACCAGTGGAATCAACAAATCAATGTTCAAATGTCACGTTTTATATAAATATATTTGACGACTACCCTTTACTAAATTCATTTGGTATTAAATTTTTTTTTACTGGTAAACATAAAAGTTCTTTCAATACATATCAACTGTCGATTTGTTATTCGTAGCTTGCACAGCTATACAACTTAGCTATGAATGCACTCATACATACATTCATACATAGATCCATTTTTCGAAAGCAAAAAAACCAAACGACTAGAGTTTTTCTATCCTGGCTTTTGAAAAGCTTTTTGCAACTTTGGTATGTGTATAATACCCAGCTAGCTATACAACCTACGTGCGATACATTATCAAAGAAACATTCTTTTTTAATTTCATTTTTTCTGAGATACAGTTTCATCTTTCAAAGCAAACTGTTTCAAATTTTTATTTTGCAATTTAATTATCCTTAATGAGTGTTAATGTATTGTTATGAAACACAAGTTGTTTGTGCATCAACAAATAAATTTTGTATCAATGGATTTTAAATTATTTCATTTGATTAGTAAATATTTAAATAAAACTTGTAATTGAACTTTTCCTTGAAATGTATTGTACAAAGTGTATTCAAGGTAAAATAACGTTGTTTACAATTAATTTAAATTTACAAAGTTATATAGGTACATACATTGCTTGCATTTGAAATGGTTTTCATTATAAGATTTTGTCGTAATCCTTTGAGCCCATAATTAGTTTTATTAACAATACAAAGCAGTTTATTAATTATAATTTTATATTCTTAATAAAAGCAAACAATTCATAGTTATGCATTAAAATATTACAATTTATTTGTTATAATTTTCTTATGTTCAATTATGTAATACGATCATTATCAAATTTTTATTTTCAATAGAAAAACAATAATAAAAACCGTGTACCCATTATTTGCTCAAAACAAATTAATTCCTCAATGCAAAAAAAAAAAGAAAGATAAAGAAACTTTTTTTTTTAATGACATCAAATTAAGTTAATCTTTTAATTTTATTCGAGCCAGTTTCGTTAGCACCGCACAATTAGCACTCGGAGACTAACTCGACAACGATCCTCATCCAACGGAAGCGCGTCCGAACAAAATTTAATTACTCGAGCTCCTGTGCACGTTTAACTGAAGCATACTCTTGCTCTCGCTTGCTTGCTTGCTTGCTTGCGTATACGCTTGCAAGACCCCCCAAGCTTTCTGGCTTACCCCTGATCAAGTCATTATGCGCGTCTATGGTATAAAGTAGCTTTCGCTTATTATACATACACAAACACAGACACACACACACACATACACATATACCTATCAACATACTTTGAATAGATAAAGACGAAATGAGACCGAGGAAGAGAGAGAGAGTAAAAGAGTCTAACGGCGCAGTGAAAATTACCTTATTCACAAAGTCCGATGAAGCTGTTTTACTCGTTAATGAGTCAAAAATAAGCTTTTTGTTATGGTATGTACGTTAAATAATTTTCTATATAAATAAATTGATACTGAATATGTAAATAGGTGCTTTATAGTTTACATTAAAATTACGGGCTTTGTATGCCATTAAATTATGTTGTTGTGAAAAAATTTTATTATATTTCTATTAAAAATTAGTTGTATTAACAAAAGGCTAAAATAATATTTCACTAAAATTTAAAATATTTGTTCGATAATAATTGCAATATAAAAAAAAATATTCATATTGCTTTTTGTTAGTTTTCAATTAAATTAATCTGATGTTGCGAGTTTATTAACTTTAATATTTATAACGCTTACTTTCTCTCTCTTTCTCTCTTTATCTCTCTTGCAAGCTTGAGCTTTATTATAAATTCTTTCATCCCATATCAGATATTCCATAATGTTGTGATTATATTAAATCCTTATTAAATTTTACTAATGAAATGAAAAATAATAATGGTGTTATTGAAACATCAAAGATAATGAATTTCTACGGTAACTTTATATATTTGTTTAAGTAAGTTATACGTGGCATCTCAATAAATATAAGCTTGATAAACAATAATTAAAAAAAAAAGGTATATTTCAATTAAAAAAAATACATCAGTTAATCATGCGTCAAGATCTAATATCAAAATAGCAAAATAAAGCTGCAAAATGGAATTTCAATGTAGAAGCGAATCCAAAAGAATGTTTAACCACGCAATCCCAATATACCTGAGGCTCGCCACAAAGCAGCTAAACTTTTCCCGGAATGTTACTGGGCCACTTTACTAATCGCAGCTGCTCCTTTGGCCTCAGTAACACGTTTACGTCTACGAGAATGCTCCGTGTGTATGTTCACTCACTTTCTCTCTCTCCCCCCCCTCTCTCTCTCTCTCTCTCTCTCTCTCTCTCTCTCTCTATCGTACGACTTCAATTTTCCCAGAATGATCAGTTCGCTGCTCGTGTGAAATTGAATTACGAGCCCGAATAGAAACGTGCTGCAATTTCTTCCATCGGAACGATCAATCGTTTTCTGCTCTTTTTCCGACGCTTCGCTTGCGATTGAGTATAAAAAAAAAACCTAATATAGGTATATACCGTAGTACCTGGATTTTTCATTTCATACATGGTTTTCCACGTAACATCTTAAGCTTTAGATTAAAAATTTTGTTGATTTTGTATCTCTTTTTGGTCAGTAAAGAGATTACAAACTTTTTTCATTTAAAATGTTATTTTAATTCTCGTGTCTTTAGTTATAAAATGATAAAAAAAAATAAGTTTTAGTGAAAAAAAATGTATTTAGTGGAAACTTAAAATACATTATTTGCAGACAATTTATCTAAAAACGAGAAAAATGTTCTTTTTAAAAAGATTTTGTTGATAACAGAAAAGTAAGCAATATGAGATCTTTTTAATTGTTAAACTCATTATTACTATAATTATTGAACTTTAAATATTCATTTGTTCGAATTAACATAAAAACTAAGACAAGAAAACTTTATTCTTTACATAGTTTATTTCTGTTGACATTAAGAAGATATTCTCCGATGTTAAATCTTTTATAGGATCCTCCTAAAAAGATTTATTTTACTGTAAAATAAAAATGAAAACATTTCTTTTTAACTGTCAGAGCTTAAATGAAATACGAAAACTTTATTTTTAGTTTTATTTATAGAGAACAAAATTTTAATTTAAATAAATAGATAATATTTCTATGAAATATTGAATTATTTGTTATTTTTTGCTATATTGAATATTGTTACTTGACCAGAATATTTGCGCATAATCGTCTTGTTGTTCTGGAGCATTGTAATATTTTGAACGTAATTCAACGCTAATCCATAGATTTAACGGTTCGTTTCTCAAAATTATTGGTGCTTCATTTACTAGTCAAATAGCTTTAGTAATTAACGCAGTACGGTATTGTATGAGATTGTATCCTTTGTTCGTTAATATATTTAAATCAATAATTAAATACATAAAGATTTATTTTTTTACGAATAGTTTGCTTTATTGAATTCATACTTCTAGCATGTTTTTTATAAATTTATATCTACGTTCAGCTTTGGAAAAAATTGAATGTCAATATTTATTAATGTTAAAATACAAATAATTTTTATTGTACAAGTATCAAAATTTTATAGAATTTCAAACTACATAGTTACGCGATTTAAAAAAGTTTGAAATGAAACTTTAAATAGCATTGGTAAATAAAAAAAGCCGTCAACATTCGCTTTTAAATTTTATACAGAATTTCCATATCGTCGATGCTAAAATAAATACAGCCGTTGATGTTTTAGTAGATATTGTTGATGCGATTGTTTACAAGCAAATTTGATATCTACTTCTATAGAGAACAAACACAGCATGACTCCAGAACAATGGGTGGTTTAACATATGAAAAAGATAGAAAGACTAGTCAATTGTTTGAGATTTCGTGACCAGCAATCATACATTGTAAATTACTTTGTATTGAATTTCTATTTCAGTTTGAAATTCATATTTTTCATGGTTGAAAATAGCATTAAATATTTTAGATCTGATACCATACAAGTTTTTCATATTTTAAATTCTAAGCTCTGCGAACTTTCCAAGAGGATTTATGCGAGACCTCTAAAGGAAATTTCAAAATTATAATTTTTACTTCAATAAAAAAACTTTTTTTTAGAGTACAAATCCAACATTTTATAAATTAATATTAAATAAATTAAAAAATTGAATTTTATATACATACAAAGCGATTATGATATTAATTCGTTAAAATTTACAATGTTAACGAGTTCCATTCAAGTTAATATGATTATTATAATATAGATGTATTAATATACTTTGTGTAACGGATAAAAACAATACATTTCTTGAATTTCGAATTAAATAAGCATATTATACGAAAAATAAAAAGACTAGCTGAAGCAAATATTGATTTGAATGGAAAAACATGTGAAAAGCGTTGCGCCGTAACTCGCAAAATAACTGTTCAATTTTTTCTCAGTTTTTCTCTGACTCTTGTTATATGAAGATCGATATAATAAATAATATTTTCTGTTTTAAGTTTTATTTTACAATATTATTTGATCTCGCGTTTTCTCCCGTAACACTTTGAACAGAATTACTTTTGCCCTCAAATTAGATAATAAATATAAATTCCACATTTAAATTAAAAACAAAATGCATATTTTTTACTATAATAAAATTTTATTACAATTCATCTGGAGTATGTAACTAATTTAAAAACAAATGAATCTTGATCTACGTATCAAAATTAAATACAGTAAGATATAATTTTTTTAAAGCGATATTTCGTCTATAAATAACAAAAAAGATGACTATTTATAAACTAATATACGTGTAAGGTTTACAGGTGTACGTATATAAAAATAAACTCAAACCCCTTAACGACTCGTGAATATAGAGTGAATTCTATAACGTGATTAAAACAGCATACAAAATGTGCTTCTCTTAAATTATTTATTTTATAATAAAAACCAGCTTGACAATAAATTAACAAAATTTATGAAAAAAAAAATAATAATTTTAAAATCTTTTATAATAATAATTCGACGCCTCGTACGAAAACTATGATAAAGTAGGATTGTCTTACGAAGAATACGCTCCGTAAAAAAGTCTTACGATAAATATGACAAATCTTTGCTG
>JAPYZE010000859.1:0-29462 GCA_030522805.1 Leptomastidea abnormis
TTAAAAATTTTGTTATTAAATGTGACCATGTGGGGCCCTCGAAGTCACTGGGGCCTGGGGCTACAGCCCCAGCAAGCCCCCCCCTTAATCCGGCACTGCATTAACGTATATTCAATTAAAAGCACCTGAAGCCCATACGAACATACACACACACATACACCTACCTATGGAGCACCAAGAAAGTTTACGTCTGCACATAACGGAATATATACCTGTGCCGTTTGCCGTACATGTCTGTGCATTGAATATGTATATATACGTATACATATACATACACGTATACGAGATGTTTAAGAAAAAAATGTTAGGTGGAAAAAAAAAGAAGAAGCGCGTGCATATATATATAAGATAATATCGAAGTGTATCGTACCTTTAATACTCTTTTGCGAATATAAGGAGTAAAAAAGAGAGAGACTGTTATTTTCGTTTCGCAAGGACGATGCCGCTTCTTCAAAGCTCTGTACTTTTTTACGCATATATATGTAGGTATATAGATGTGCAGACACGCGAACAGAAATCACCATATACTAAACTATATATTAGATTTTTTTTTTTTTAGCCTACGGGATAAATTAAGTATGTATATATGATGCAATTATAATTTTTAAGTATAAACTACAAACAGACTGTGGCGTAAGGGGTTAAAAATTCGTGTAATAACGTAACGCATTTAATTAAAGTTCTTCTCTCTTTAATTTTCGTTTGATCAATTTTCCTTCTATTGACTATACATCGATATTTTAAATAAGGGTGAAAGTATGTATACCAATATACCTACTACTTATTACAATTCGTGTATCTATGCTTATACAGGCATCAAATAATTTTCTCAAACACACCTGATACCTATATATGTATACCTTCGTAGTCATGTCCATAATCGTGTAATACCTTGCGCACGATTTCTGTTTACATTAGAAAAGTAGATATATTCAAATTAAGCTCATCAAAGCAAATGCTACAGCTTTAAATTCAAAAGTTCTTCATGTAAAGCCATATTGTTAATGAGTGTTACAGACAGATATTCGTCACTTAGGTTTTAATTTCCTGTCAGACACATGTACTCGACTACTCACTACTCGTAATATCGACCTTCATATATATTCACAGGGACCTTACTCTATAACTCTTCTTTATATTCTGGACCGGAAAATAACTATATATACAGTTGGAAAAAAAGGAGGATGAGGTCGCGCGGGTGCGCCGTTTGAGAGAGAGAGAGAGAGAGAGAAAATCGCACTGTCTGTGCGAATATAGCAAAAGGAGGAGGACGAAGGGAAAGAAGGGAAGTGTGGTATTATAGGCGACGATTACAAACTCCGGCTCCGCTTTCGGCTACACACTACTTTAGTCTCTCTCTCTCTCTCTCTCTTCTGACTGACTATAGTATATATGTATATATAATAGTTGCATTGACGTGTTCGGGTTGCATAAGCAATTGTCATTTTGAGCGGGCGGCCCGGAGCTGCTGCGAGATACTATATACTACTAGAGAGAACTGTACCTAACTACTACTACTACTACTACTACTTGTGGTTGTTGCGTAAGCTTTGCTATATACTCTGGCTTGATGTCTGATGTCTACTTCGTTGCTGTGTGTGTGTGGACTTTGCTACTGAGACTATGTGCTCTAGCTTGGAAATAGCACGGAACGGGTGGGCTTAAAAGCTCTCTTGGTTATATATATATATATATATATATATATTATTATCATCTTACTATTCGTAGATGTTACACTTTCTTCCCAAATACTCTACATTGGGTTAGACATACGTATGTAACAGACAAATTACCGAATTCTTGAGTTCCTGAGAAGTATATAGGAGAAGAAATAGAGAGAAAGAAAATTTTATTTCGACGTTTGACGATTGAAAGATATGAGTTTTGTTGTTTTTTTTTTTATTGAGATGAACGATTGTCAAGATGATCGTTATTGCTGATTATTGAAATTAATATTTTTTTTTAACGAGAAAATGGTATCAAGAAAAACTGTGATTGATATCATATTTTTTTTCTTTTTATTTTCACGTGACCTTATATTGTTAGATGTGTTTGCACGAATTGCGAAATATGACACTTCGTACACATGTATATTGTAAAAATATAAACGGTCTTTTATAAGTAATCGAACGATAATAATCGATATAGCCAATCAATAATCGATCGTTAATAAATATGGATGTGTTACTTGTATCTTTTAAATAATAATTTAGCACTGCAATAAAGCACACACATAACATAATCTCCAAATTTCTTATCACCATTCTCTTTTTTCTATATATACCACAGCCAAACATTCTCATATAAATATTGCACCTCGTATTGCACAGTAGTAGCAGCAGCAACTACAGAGTATAGTAGAGCAAACGTTGCAACTCTTATAAGTATAGACTCGCTCGCGCAATCCTCTTTCTTTCTCTCTTTCTGTCTCGAAATCTCCGGTCCGGTAATGCGAGCCAAATTCTTTTCGATTGAACGAACGAACCAAACACACAAGTATATATCTGTATGTATGTACATATACACAAGTATTGCGGTATTAAGGCTTCCCAACGCGCGTATCGAGCGGGTAACTATATAAAAAAAAAAAAAAAAGAAAAAATACCTGCACCCAATACTATATACATGTGTATTATAGAAAATTCACGATTTGCACGAAGCTAAGCCAACTTCTATCTCACTATATCTCTCCCTTAGAAATTTTTTTTTTCTTCGCGATTTCATACGTGTACACATTCACATACACTATTTAAAACGTCTGTGTATGTATATGTGTCTAAAGTAAGTATAGTATCGTGGCAAAGAGAGAGAGAGAGAGAGAGAGAGAGAGAGAGAGAGCCGGTGAAAATGCACGTGGATCGAATAGCGATCCGGCGAGACTTAAGCCGGTATACGTTTATATATATATATACAGCTATATAGGAATACATTCTCTCGTATGGACGACGTCGCTAAGTATATTATATAGCGTGTGTGTAACGGAAACCTTTTCTCCCTCTCTCTCTTTTTTTTTTTACTCGTTTCTTTCTTTTTTTTTCCTACTCTCAACTAAAGCTGAGTTTTCTAATTAACGAGGCTACGCGAATTTAACCGTTTACGATTTTAAATGCTGTAACTAAGGAAAATTTTTTATAAATAATTGCAAGTAACGTTGAATTTTTATATTCATTTTTGTACAAGTTTATCAACGAGAAAATAAAAAAAATGCATTAAGTAATTATTTTTACGTCCTTTCTTATAGCGATAATTTAAGAAGATTATGCTTACATATTATCGATAACTCAAATTTAATATAATAATTATTGCGTACGATGAAAATGACGTATAGATTTATCATATCGCCTCATCTACACCTATATAGTTACTGATTTGCGCAACAGATATATATTTAGACAGCTATTATAAGTATCTACACCTGTTTTACCCCTCGCCCACCCACAGCACACATGCAACAACCCTACTTTCACTAAAAGAATCTAATGAAATTAATTAGTGGCTTTTTTGCAATTTTTTTTTTTTCAATTAGCAAAAGTTTTTAAACAGGTAAATGAATAAACCAAGTTTTAAAGAAAAAAAATTTTTAATGCACACACGAAAAAAAAAATATTTCGTCTACCTGGCTAAGCAGTACAGGTATAGGATATATAACACGACTTGTTTACGTTGTCATTTTGCAATCGTAACTCCAACATATATATCTGACAACATGTGAAACTCTGAAATATATGTTTTATCAAACAAATACAGTTATCTATATATTATACGTGTACAGGTACACATATATAACACCTGTAAGTTTAAAGTGCGCATATGCAAAGTCTTACCGCGAATTTCTGAACTCACAGACTATGTAAACACATGGACTTTAACAATGTAAACATAGAGTTACGTTTCTACGTAAGACCGGCGTTATTACAAGAAAAGCAAGCGATTCTAAATAATATATATCGGTCATCGGCTGCTGCTGCTGTTGCTGCTACAAATGATGATATACATTTAATAAGATCGTATATAATAATAATAACAATAATGTCATATACCGATTAAAATAAACGTGACGTCTTTGTATTACAGAGGCTTACGCATTTATAAGGGACGAATGCAAGTATATATATAACGCATCGACACTGCAGACAGAAACACAAATGCGAGGGGGGGAATCAGGGAGGAAGAGAATGTATGTATACATATATATTGAGGTTAGGTATAAGTGGTGGGGTATATCTATATATCTATATATACAGATATAGAGAGCTGGAGCAACAACAGCAACAGAGCAGCAGCTGCTTTTTACTGCGATGTATATTAGCCGCATCCCAGAGGATGAGATTTTCTCTTTTTTCTATTACTATCTATAGTAGGTAAATTTAATATAGATGTTATATTATCTTACCTTCTCCTTAGCTCGACCAGCATGCTTCTGCACGGACTTGGCGATGAGGGCCCCTTTGCTCTCGGCCATGGCTGTTGTCGTTGTAGACGACGTTTTTGCAGCTGCCGCCCTCGGCTTGGACAATCAAAGATATCGAAATTTGCACGATGTGCCGTGTGTGTTTGATGATATATTTATATACCCCCAAAAACAGGTATATAAATATATATAATTAATATACACCGGTCGCGTGTGTATATATAATGTGTACTCCGAAAATTTGGCGAACAAACTGACAAAAACTTTTCCTTCTCTTATGGGGCACCCTAATAAAACTTTCCTTCTGTTTATTTGTATCTTCTTCTTTTTTTTTTATATATATATTATTCACAAGTCTCCAGAGTATAATACCATTAACTTTCTCTCAAACACACAAACACTATATTTGACCTGCGTGACGAATATATATGTACCTATACAGGTAGGTATAGACAACAACAGAGAGAAGAGAGATGCTTTTCTTATATATATATTGCTGCTTTCAGAACTTGTATAACTTGTTAAACACAGCTTAAAATGATCCCTCGTTTGTGCAAGAGAAATCTTTCCGTATAAGATATCTATATATCGTTGTGGAGTGTATACACTTGTTAATTTTCACTCGATGCAATCTGTATTTCTTTTTTTTTATTTGGTCGTTATACACAAGACGACGACAACGACAACAGCAGTAGCAGTATATATAAAGTAGCACTCGTGATAATATGACGGGTGGGAGGACCGCGCGCGCTTCTCTCTATACTTATATTATATATGTATGAATATATATAAGTATGTATGTATAGATATATAAACGTCTATATATATGCGTAACTAACGACGCAAAGCGACCCGTCTCGTGCTGTGCGCCAGAGAATACTGACACGACCGACGACGACGGCAAGAAGCAACGGCATCAAACAGCAGCAGCAGCAGTACAATCTCTCTCTTTCTCTCAGTCGTGGTGTGGCCCCCGCACTTCTCCCCTTCTGACTCCTACTTATTTTGCTGATGCTCCGCTGCTCCGTTGCTGATGATGCTGCATGCTACCTACTATAGCTGTTCTTCTTCTTTCTATCTCTTTTCTCTTCCATCCACCCCCTCTTCACTGTGCGTATACCAACTACCAACACGATGGCCTGCGGGTTTGAAAAGAGGATAGAGACACATCCAGCTGCATGTGTTGTTGTCTGATCATCTGCCGGTCGTATATACCTCCCGGCTTGATTTTATGTTACAGTACAAAAATGCACTCTTGTTTTATTACTTGGTCTTGGTACCTATTTTTGGATTGACAGATTTTTTATAAGTTGGCAGATTCACATACTTTTAATGTATGAAAAGTTTTGTGATTTTTTTTACGAGTTAGTTTGTGATTTTTTTTTAAAAGACTGGATGTGGTTGGTTTTTTATTTTGGAGTATTGGAGTAAGTTCTGAATGGAAAGGAATGTGTGTGTGTCTAGAGGATTTAAAATCGGTTATTTTGCTTGGTGAATTTAAGATTTTGTATGTTGGTAGTAATGTGTAGTATGAATGGCGGGGCTTTTTAAATTTTCTACGTGTGTTCTTTTTTAACATCATTTTTAGAAGATATTATGGATAGTGTAAGCGAAGAAGGGACCATAATTGAATGTTTGAATTAAAAAATAAAAAAAAAAAGATGAATAAAACAACGTGTACGAGCGTTTGTTTGAAAAATGTAGTATTTATTTTCAACAAATTTAAAATACTTAAAACTGAAATTAAATTATACAAAAATATAATGCCTATAATAAATTTCTTATAAATCTACATGTCTAAAACTTATGTGAGAATTTGTAAGACCTGACGTCAGTCCCGGAAAACAGCTTTTAATAACACCGCAAAATCATCCTAGCAAAAAAGGCTGTTTTGCAATTTGATTTTATTTATTTATTTATTTTGAGTTTTCGACAAACACGCAAATTTTTGCATGAACCCTCAACAATTTTAATTGTTTTCTTGTAGTCGTCAACTTCGTCGAGTATATATGCAAAATATATGTGTATATATAGATATAATATTGTATATTTAACTTTTATCTAATTTCACTGTGATTAAAAGAATTTTGCGGGATTCTCGACAAGTTTTAATACTTCTTTTTTTTTTTTTAGAAAGATCGGATAAGGAATTTTATTCCGTTTGATTATCGTAACGTATAATTATTATTATTATTATTATTATTATATTATTATTATTATTCGAAACGCATAAAGGTACATTTGGAAAATAAGAAAACGTGAAATACACGATGCTGTAGCGATTTTTTCTTTTTTTTTTCTTCTTTTTTCATAGTAATGAAGAAAAAAGAAAAATAAAAAAAAAAAAATATAAAAATGATGAAATGAAACGCCGAGCTTGTTCATTAGCAAAGTGGAATTTTTTTATAATTCTAAATTAATAAATTATTAATTTTTTGCTGCTTTGCGACGAGGATTGCATGTATGAAAAGAAAAAAAAAAACAATTAATATAAATTCACTCTTTTAACAATCAAAAAACCTAGGCGGACGACAGGCGCAATTTGTTGTGTAATGATATAGCTGTTATTTGCGTTAGATATACCTATTACACACGAGCAATAGACAAAAAAAAAATAACATTCTTAATCAAATATGGTCTATCCAAAAATTACAATTGACAAAAGCGCAATGTAGCTTAGCGGACCGCTCGGAATTTATCATAACTCTCGTATTACTCCCTCAATTTGAATTTTATTGTACTTATTTATATATAATTACGTCATGATTTTATTCCACGATAAGAAATCGGGATGATTATCAATCACTTTGAACAATATTGTAAGATAGAAAGATAAAAATTGTCTTTGAAAAAAATATATGCCTGTGTGTGTGTGTAAGTGTAGGAGTGCATGTGTAAAGGCGTATGTGTATATGTAACTGTATGCATACATATATAGATGAGAAGTATATCTGAAAGCTCAAAGATCGTCAAACGCTTCGTCGAGCTTTCATACACGTTTCTCAGATTTTTTTTTTTTAATTTACCTTTGCAGGTCCAACATCACTCAAAAAGCAAATTCATCGTGTCACTCGTGCCGCAATCAAATTTTAATTTTATTTTTATATGTATGAATGTAATGGAGTAGCTTGTCATGACAAAATGCAATTAATCTCCGTTTAAGATTCCGCGCGGACCGCAAGCAATTATTTCGCTGATCGAGAAAAATTGTTTCTTTTGTTTTTTCTTTACAAATTTAGACCTGTACACATTCGCCGCTCACTCTCGCTGGTAGCTAATATAAATTTGCTTTAGTCTTGGAAAAATTGGATAAGGCCATAAACCGATCTCTGGAGACGATAATAATCGTGCACCAGGTTTTTCTCGATCCTCAAACTTCATCCTCTTACCGTACATAATGATCTTTTTTTTTTTTTTAAATCTTCTTAAATCTGCTATATTATTTTTTTATTTTATTTAAATTTCTCATACTCTTATTTAATTTATTAAAAAACCAATCCTCTCTTTTTTCGTCACTCGCGCAGTCATTCCACTTTCGCACTTGCACACGATTATAGTAATTATCGCCCCAAATCGAAGAGTATCGTTCGGTCTCAGGAGCGTATATATGTAAAGTCCTGCTTTCGTTCATCATTGCCGTTAACTTTTACTGTTTTCACTTCAATCGTGTGCTATATAATATTTTTAAACTGTCTTGTGTCTTTGTGACCGCTGACTCTTATGCGTACGTCGTTGTTATTTTCAGTGGATATTGTTTAACTATTCATTTCCGACTTCGTCTGTCCCCTGCCCTTCCCTTAACTTAACATACTATGCTTAGCCACTTTGAATCGTTGCAAAAGCACATGTCTATAATTTCTTCATTCTCTTCATTTTTAATAATAATTCTAAAATAATTATAGTAATATCTACTATTTTTAATCTGATATTTCGACACGTAAAATTTATATCGCAAGATCGTAATAGCTGAGGAGCCGGTGGGTGATCTTTGAGACAGAAAGTAAAATTTTTTTTATACAGCGCGACATTTTTGGTTTGAATTTTTTTTTATTTTATTTATATTTTATAAGAAAAATATTTTTACCTAATTTTAGAAGTAATATGTGTTATATAAACTCAAACGAGTTTGATTATTTTTTTATTCAGTTTAAACGTAAAAAAAAATGTGTGGCCACTGATATGATAAATATTATCAGTCGACAAAGCACTGTCGTATATTTATTTCGACTTTTGTAATTGTCTTAATTTTTTTTGGTCCATCTGGCATTATACAAATGTATTTGAAATCAACTATCAAAGATGAGAAGAAATACCACTGCTCAAGTTGGTAAATTTTAATACAAGTTAGAAAAAGCTAATTCTTTTACATTGCTGACAATTTCATCTAAAAGGATATATAGAGTAATAGAAATCTGTAATAAAAAGCTATTTGTATGAGACTCGAGAAAATGTAATAAAATATAATAAAAATGTGATCTTCTGTACACATGAAATTTCCCGTCTCAAAAATCACAGCGCGGCACCGCGCATCGTTTTGACGGGAGTGGTTTGTAAACCTGTACAAAAGTTGTTCCTCATTTATAATCTACGCTTAATAATGGTACAATAATGATGCATTTAAAATGTAACTTATATAACCTTAGTACTGATTAACGACGGCTGCATTCCAGCATGAGCCCAGCCTTTGGCCGAGTGGAGCTAACAGACAAATATGCTCCTTCAAAGTGTAAAACTCCACTATCTTCTTTTATTTCTTCATATTTCTCCTTTCTGGTCGTTTTGCTCTCTCACACTTGTTTTCTCGCCAAAACTATATGCAACACCTCTAATCTCTAACTATATACTCTATATAAAATATCGTTAGTATAACTAAAACGCGTGTATATAGGGTCTAGCTGGAATGCGGCCCATTTCTCATACCTTTTATTTTTCTTTCTGTCTGTATCAACTTCAATCGTCATGACTTTTTCATGATAATATTCATTTTTTCTCTATATTCTTTATTTCATATTATTACTCTCGCAACACGCGAATAATTGTCTATTTTGCTTTTGCTTACTCGCTCATATTTTTTTTCTTTCATCTTTATTATCACACTCACTCAAGCACAATCATACCATTTCTTTCTGCAATTCATTTTTTTTTAGCCGTATGTTACAAATTTTCATTCAACTGATTAACTGAGAAAATCACGCGACTCACTGCAGTCTGTCCATTGGTCGGTCGATTAATTTGATTCCCAGCTATTCTCTCGGCGGCACATTTTTTGTTTTCTTAATAATTAAAGAAATATTACATGTTTTTGTAACGACGTATAAAAATCCTAATTTTCCGATTCCACTCCATCCTCGTGTTTTCTCTTTTTACCTCGGGCAGGAGATGATGATGCCTCTGTTTGAATATAAATAATAATTTATAACATCTCATTGGAAAACTAAATTTCCTTCTTTAAAGTTATCAATAACGCTGATACATACCTTGTGGTTGCTGATTCTGTTGTTGCTGTTGTGGTTGTTCTTCATGCTCTTCGTCGTCTTCATCAAAGTCCTCATCGTCATCTTCTTCATTTTCAACTACATAGTCTTCCTCGTCACTATCATCCTAAATAATTATGCAATCATTAGTGTTTTTATTTAAAATGTCATACAAAAAACTTTTACTTTGATTAAAATAAATTATGACAATATTTACATCAAGATCTTTGTATACATCTTCAAGGGTACCTCCGTCTTCTAAATCTTCGTCATCATCTTCGTCCGAAACTAAAAATTATACAATAACATAGTATAAAAATCAAGTAGCCTCTTATAATAAAATTAATAAAAAAAAGAAATAAAAAACTTACGCTCATCACTGTCATCTTCATTTGCATCACCATCCTCATCGTTTCCATTCACCTCATCATCTTCATTTCCACTTTCTAAGTTACAATCATCAATCTCATAACTGCAATCAAATAAAATAAATAAATACAAATTTTTATTTTCAAAATTATAAGTTAATTAATTTTACTGTTTCTCAAAAGTAAACTCACCCGTCCAAAAATTGTAAGCTTGGAATAAGACTGAACACTTTCTCCCTGTAGTTGTCAATGTTTGTTGCTTCATTGCCAAATAAATCAAGATATTGAAGATTTTTTAGTTCTTTTAAAGGTTGCAACGTGTCCAGATCCTTGATCTTATTGTCAGTGAGATTGAGACTTGTCAATTTTGGGCTTGTATGCAAAAGATTTAAGCCACTTGATATTCGGTTGTCACTTAGTTCCAGCTAAAATTAAAAAAGAAAAAACATTAGATGTATAATAAATTTGATTGTAATAAAATGTAAAATTATTTTAAAGAGATTGAAATAAGAGAAGCTTGTGTATTTAAATTTGAGTAAATAAGAAAAAATAAAAAAAAACATTTATAAAATATACCTTCTTAAGGTTTGGCAATTTAGGGAAACCTTTCAAACTGGTGAGACCCACGTTGTTGAGGCTCAACGATTCCAGGGCAACGAACTCATCCGTCAATCCAACGATAGTCGTACTGTGGCAGTTGTCCAGTACAAATTCTGTAATCTAAAAAAAAAAAAATAAAATTTGCAGTTAGATATTGCAATAAAAAAAATTGATTTTATTTAAAAAAAAAAATCAATAAAAATAAATTCCTACAAAGTATCAGGAAAGTATCAAAATCATCATCAAAGATCCATAAAAAAAATTTCATAAGAAAGTAAAAGATCTGATTATTAAGTATCTATCCCACTTACAAGTCAATAGTATTTCGTCAAATGAACATACATACACATAGATGCGGTTACCACCACCAACATACATATACATCTATATAATATACATACATACAATATAACAGATTCGCGGATGCCTCACACGCGAAAAGGGAGAAGGAGGTGGGGTAGGGGTGTTCCTCGTTTTATTGATCGGAGAAGGCGGTAAAGGGAGAGACGAAAGCGTCGCCGGCAACGACGGCGCCGGTAGTGTGTGGATAGATGTATACTCTCTCTCTATATAACGTGGTGGTGCGCGCGACCAAGCTTTTTCTTCTCTATATTCACCTTATCCTTTTTTTTTTTAAATTTCGATTGTCGAGGTAGTATAATGATGTCCATGTTTTGGAGAACATAATGTAGATTAGGTATAAAAAAACTACTCCACATGTGTTATTTTTGTCCTCGATAGAGGTGTACAATTGAAGATTATCATTTGTTGAAAAATTAAAAGAACAATCAAAATTGCTAAAATGATAATGGAATGATATAATGTAGGGCAAGTGCTCGAGCTTAAAAAATTTGTTTTTCAAACGGTATAAATCATAAAATATGAAGAAAGAGTACGGATATATAAGCAGCAGAGCTTGCAAGCTGTGCCGTTCTCTCTCTCTCTCTTCTCTTATGCCATACACCAACCTATATACATATATACAGGATATAGGTGTACATACATATCGTCCTGTTCGCGTGCGCGCGGCCGCACATGCGTACGCATGGCCTAGTTACAGTGGAGGAAAGAGGAGAAAGAGGGGGAAAAGGGTGTATAGTAGTAATATTAGTAGTAGGTGCGCCCTCTCACCCCTCCAGAGTAGTACATGTATAGATATAGATATATATTTATATACGTATGTATATGTATATATATGTAGGCGCGTCCACGCCTATACACCTATATATAAGTCGCGCCGCGGAGGAGAGGATATATAATATAAAGTAGGGGGTGGTGAGACTGACTCTCTATATACTGTCACGGCTGACGCGCCCCCGCGAGAGAGGTCTCACTAACCCCCCCCCCCCCCCATCTTCCTCTTTTGCTGGTAACCCTTGTGTGATACGCGTATATAGGTACGGCAAAGAGAGAGAGGGTATATGTGGCTTGGATCGATGCCTGCAGTCACGGCAGGGGGGGTTGGGTTGTGGTGAGTATCAAAACGAGACGATGGTAGAGACGAGACACGCGGGTTGTGAGTGAGACTATAGGAGGAGTTAGTTAGCTTCTTATTCTTTTTTTCTCTTTTTTGGCTCGAGTTAAGTACAAGTGTCGTCTTGTCACATCCCTATACTATACTATTGCTATCATCCCCTTTCTTTTCTACTTCTTATTTTTTGTCACTATTTTTTTCAACGATTTTTTTTTCAGAGGTTGTTTATTTTTTGTTTTGATGATGATTATGATGTGATAAGGTTGATAATTTTTGAAAACTTTTTTTTTGATGATATGTGGGTGTATGAAACTTAATGAAATATTTCAGGAATAATATGACGTGTGATAAATTTTGATGTCAGTAATTTATTGCATCGCGTGTGTTTTGAATATTTTTTATTATTTATTGGTTTATTTAAATTTTAAGGAAATAAAAAACAACAAAAAATGAAAATAAATAAATTATTTGTAGTACGATTTGGTATCTTAGATACACCTTTCGTTTTTATCTTTTTTAAATTAATTTCAATATTATAAAAATTGGTTTTTCTGCTAATTGAGCGTATAATTACGATAACGTAAAAAATGTCCACTCGATTAAGTATCTGCAATGTTATTGACCCGTAAATATCGGTAAGGTGGAATTTCGTCTAGTATTTTACAACTCGTGTTTGTGACCTTCAATTTTTGAAAAAAAAATACAATCACAATTTCAAAAAATATTTCAAATTAAAACAAAATCATCTGCAAATGACAAAAAAGAAACACTTAACTGATTATTTTTTCACGACTCAAAATTAAACAAAACTTGATCATCTAATCTAAAAATAACGAAAAACCAAATGCAAATCCATCTTATTATCTGCATCATAATATTCCTAAATTCAATAAATCGCATTATACAATATAATTAATTACAATTAACAATAAATAAATTATCTTTCTAACTAATTCCTTTTTAAATAGTCAAAAACAAAACCCAAAAAACTATCGATAATACATCGTTAAAATCAAACGTTTATTCAAAAGCTCAATCGTATACCTATACCATGTCGTACACGACCCGCCCATAATATGGATATATAGATATATGCACACACACACGCGCATATAATACGCAATACACCGGGGCGACCAATACTATCCAACATCTCCAGCACACAAGATCGTAGTTAGTCCAATTACGTAATCTCACGAGATGCAAAAAAACTTTGATCGGTTATAATATAGGTACGCGAAATCGGTTTGATTATTGTATTATAAATGCAACATATAAAAGAATTAAAGCGCAAAATTGCCGTATCGTCTTTGCTGCTGTTCATTTCCGCTTTTCCGTGAGTCAAGCTCGAGAGAAAGAGAGAGAGAGAGAAAAGGAGGGAGCACGTGGGTTTAGCTGTGATGACGAAGGTCACCAGCACTGGACTGCACACAAGTATAGCATTAAAGAAACTTTGCTATTATATCGATTTTCAATGCATATCAGCTTTTCTCTTTACCTGACCCAGGTGCGATTGACTTCGTTATCTATGTGTTTGTGTAATATGCATTAAAGTTGAGCTTTATATCTAACAATGTGTATTTATCCTTTTGTAGGATTTTAAAGAGGTAATAATACTTTTAGCTTTGAAGTATATATTAGTGGCCTTGTAAATGTTGTACAAGATTATTTAGAGAATATATAATAATATATTCGGTATAAAATCGAAGATAATATATAATGTACGCATCGCGAATACGATTCAGATCCAGAAAAGAAATAGAGATGCCCAGAGGCTTTTTATATATATGTGTCCGTGTATTTTATATGCATATATACGTACGTGTTGCGCAAGCAAAACAATCGAACGCGTTTGCGCGAGCCGCTTTATTTTTAGAGCTTGATAGATATATAACGTGATCGGTTTGGTCTCTTTCTCTCTCTCTCTTTCTCTCTCTATCTTTTTATTATAGCAATGCAATAAGAAAAGGAGAGTGTATTATAGGCACGTGGGAGAGAAGCTGAATATTTTGAGAGATACGCGTGCTTAAAAAGCTCAATCGAATATTTTACGATTAATCGTGATGGGTTAATGATTTTGGAGCTTTGGCGCTTTGTATTACGTTTTTTTTTATATATAAATTTGATGTAATTTTGAAAAATGATAGTTGGATAATTGATTGAATTATTTTTTTTTTTAATTTTTAATGTAATTAAATATTTAATTAATTAGCTGAAATTTGATTACAATTAAATACATTAATTAATTTTTTTTTTCTTTTTCTAATTTAATTAATCAAACTGAGCTTTAATTTAATTTATGTGCATTTAAATATAAAAAAGCATTTATATTATGTTACAATTTTAGGATTGCATTTTTTTTTCAAATTAATCACTTATGCACATCCTCAAATCAAAAGAAAAGAAAAAAATAAAATAAATTTTTTTATTTTTTAATTAAACAATTTTTTCCACAGGCGTACAAAAAAACGCGAAATTTTAGCTCCGATCAAATTATATATAAGTACCACTTCAAAAAGACATCGATGGCGACAACATTATACTGCATCAGTTTAAGCAGTAGTAGGTATAGTAGCCGCAGCAAAGTGAAAGCGTCGCTCAAGTAAGGAGCAAGAAAATAAAAAAAATAAGAATAAGAGAATGGCAAGTTGGATATATACAAACTGTATATAAGGGGGAGGGGGAGAGGAGTAGTGGAGTTGGGTGGTGCATAAACAGGTGCACACATATTATTGAGTATAACACGCTATATCCTATTCAATATATCCCTTTTTTTTCGTACCACACACACAGTAATAGGCATACATATACACACCTTCCTATACAGCTATAATATAGGTACACAAACGTATAATGCGCGCGCGCAAAACAAGTATATATAAAAGAGACATTGTCGTGTAAGTTTGACAAGCAGATATCACAGAGTGTACCTATATATACAACCCCATACACTTATAGGTAACCATACTACGTTAAACGTATCTCACCCACATACGCATATAGAGACACACTATATACCTATATATAAACAAGAATACAGGTATATAATATATACTTGTGCACACCTTGCAGCACACGCATGTTCTTCGCTCCTCTCTCTCTCTCTCTCTCTCTCTCTCTCTCTTTCTCTCTCTTTATATGTATATAATATAGTTCGCGCTTACAGCGTCGGCGCGGTTGGTCAAAAGTGGACTCGTCCAATATGGCCGGTACATATAATGTTTATATGTGTATGTATATTATTTGAATGTGTATGTAGTATTTACATGTGTTATTGGGTAATTGGGTATGTTTTTTTTTCCCCCGTCTATACCCACTCACCAAATTTTTATACGATTAATCAATTTTCTCTTTCCTCTTTTTTTTTCTTTAATTTTTTTTTTATTTTTCTTTTTTTGATTCTTGTTGAAAATGAGATTATACATAAGTGTGCGGGTATTGGATCAAAAGTTTTTTCCGGGTTTGATAAAAACTTTAAAAAAGAGATAAAAATATATTGGTAAAGATGTTTTATAGAGGTGAGAGAAAAAGAGAGAGAGAGAGAGAGAGAGAGAAGCCGGTATGCGCGCGGGTGGTAAGTACTTGTTGCTGGGAGAGAGTGAGAGAAACGCAGTAGTCGTTGCGTTGTACATACTACATACCGTGTGTATAGCCAAAAAGAGAGGATTAAAGTGTAAACGTATAATATAAATATAGAGAGCTATGAAATTAGCGAATGCCTTTTAAATTTCCTTCCATTTTTCATTCACATTATTTCTTTCATTTAAATCTAAACGATTTTTGCTCCGAAATTATTGTAGTGATCTAGGTACGTTTGAAAATCGGAACGGACCGAACATAATATGAGTTATGTGTGTGGGTGTGTGTGTGTGCGTATAGTATGCAAAAGGAATATAGAATATACCTATGTATTGAAAGCATCTTATGTATGTATCTATACCAGTTTAATACATAAGTATACTCTATCTATACTTATATTTGCCTTTCGGAGTTTTGGAGTCGGAAAGAGTGTGTGTATTAGAGGGCCGGTATATAAATGCACATGCGCAGTACGTCGTTCTCCGTCCGCGTACTCCGTCGTCGGCGTCGTCGTCGTCATCCAAACCGCGGCGTGGCACGCGCACAGCAGCAGCAGCAACGACGACGACGACGGCTGTTAGTTAGGTGTATATACAACAGCAGCAGCAGTAAGAGAGCAATATAGTTACAGAGAAAAAGAGAGAGAGAGAGAGAGAGAGAGAGAGATAAAAAGAGTGGCAGGCAGCACCACCTTATAGGCAAGCAGCACACGACCGTATAGTCACTCGATCTCGCACTATATATATACACCTACTCCTCCTACAACTAATACCTATACTGTACTGTACTGTACTGTATATTCTGTATACTCTGTCTCTCTTTTTCAACCATCTCTTTCACTCTGACGCACTCGAGGAAGGAGGGAGGTCTGTTCTGTTATTTTGCTGCTGCGTCGCACTTATAGGACGTTGATGTGTGTATATAGTATGTATAGGTACTACTATTCTCAAGTTCATTAGAAAAATCACCAAAAAAAAATATTTGAGAATGACTAGTTAATTTTTTTTTCCTTAAATTTATATAAAAATTTCCTTTTTTAATTTTGCTCCAATTTGAAATTTTTCACTACAATTAAAGCCGACACATCTGCAAATAAACCGATTTCTCACCGAACAACAGTAACCCAGTCCCTTAACTTATATATTTGCTTGCACTTTATGTAGGTATATTACCGTAGTACAGAGAGCGAACCTTGACCCAGTGTGCTTTTACGTTTGCTTATTCGTTTTGTATACGATATTTACGCTCTTATGCGAGTGCAACTTAATATTATACGCATGTGGATATAACTACCCGGCAAATTAATCAAATGTGTATATGTACTTCCCCTAACCGTTTTTTTCTTCTTCTAAAAGCGCAAAAAGATTATTGGCCTCTTGCGATTATTACAATAACGAGTCATGGCTTCACAGGATAAACAGCCGGTATTCTCACTCATAAAAGCAGGTGCGCGTCTCTCCTCAACAGCAACCGCCTGGTGCGGTCACACATAAGAGTCGCCATTCTCTCTCTCTGACTTACATATACATGTATATATCAGATTATGTGGGAGGTGTGTAAGTGCAATGGAAGAGTATCTCTCTTTTCTCACTCACGCGCGCGTGTGTGATATGTGTGTGTATGTGTCTCGGCCTCGCTAATAAAAGTGACGTGCATAATTATGCATTGGCCGTTAATAAAAGCCAAGCGAATATTCCATATAGGATCAATTAGCGGATAGAGCAATTTTTTTTTTCTTTTTCAACTACTTACGTTAGTTTGATAAAATTACGCCTTTCTTTCACATAACATATTTAACACGCATTTACGTTATTACTGTTATTAAATAAACATTAAATGAATTAATAAAAAAAAAATAAAAGTATGTATTCTGACCGGCCTGTATTTTTTATTACAGGTATATGCTACGCCGCTAACTTGTCCATCTTTTAGTCATTTTTCTTTTCCGATAATACAATACTCTTTTCTGCACATATGTTTTGCTTGTTTGTTCCGCGGGCGCTCCAAGCGCTTAAGATATCAGCCAACAGCAGTATAGTATATATAAAAACGTGCTCCGAAATTCTGTTTGCCACTACTACTACCACCCACACCACCACGCTCTTTTTATGCACACATACACACACACACACACACACACACACACACACACACACACAAACTTTTAATACATAAACAACACAATTTATATAAATATGTGTATGTGTGTATAAGTAGTAAATTTATGAAGAAGTGCATAAGAGAGATAGTCTTCATTTTATATCCGTGTCTTATCAAGCAAATGCGATGTTGTTGACGATGATGACGATGATGTACATTATAGGTTGGACACCACATATTCAGGAAGTATATCTAAGCGATGAAAATGCGCAGGGGTATCACAAATAATTAAACTTTGCTGCTGCTGTTGTAGTTTTGTGTGATGGTGAAACATATAGGTACACACTCTCCTTTTTCACGCACTTCACTCATTCTCTTTCTCTTTCTTGCTTGTGTTGTGCTATTATACAGAGGAGACGCAAGCCAAAAGAGACACACGACGGTGATGGTATGTATAGTGGTGGCTAAAGGAAGCGGCTATACGGTGGCGCGCGGGCGGCTTTTGAACGGCTGACGACGACGACGACAACGATGAAGACGATGAAGACGACGTAGAAGAAAAATGTATTATATGTAATATGTGGTATCACTTGTAATCTTGTCTTTAAGGGATGATGAGTTTGATGATACGACAGTACCAATTTATACACATGGTCCATAGATAAAAAAATTCGTGTGTTGATAATGTGGAGACCTTAGTAGGAAAAAAACGTGTTTGCTATTCAGAGAATTAATGGCAAAGAGAAAAGAGATAGATAGGGTTAAGGTTGAGTTTAAAAATATATAAAAAGTAATAACTTATAATATATAAAATACATGCTGCATTAAATAAAAAAAAATATATATATATATTTATTTATAACACTTACTTCCCAGGGCTTCCTGCCTCGTTTCTCAAGGTCTATCCGTTTCTCCATTGTATCTGTCTTTCTGTGTATGTCCTCAGCTTGTCGTCCCAGGAAGGGGGAGAGAACTCAGCGTATACACCACACCACCACCACCACCACCAACAACACACACGCACACGTCTTGTGCTGCTTCTTGTAGCGGCTGCTGCTGCTGTTGTTGCTGGCGGTGCTCGTCCGGCGGCGCCTGTACGAGACCGCTCCTCCTACCTATCTCTTCTTCTTCTTCTTCTTCTTCTTCTTCTTCGGCTGCTGCTGTCGTACTTACTTCTTCTTTCTCTCTCTTCTTCTTCTTCTTCTTGTTTCTTAGCCTGCGTCTTTGCCTGCTGATACTTTTGGTTCACGCAGGCATGCAGGAGGGCAGAAAGTCGCGTGGCCCCTTATATACTGCAGGTATACAGGAGGCACAGAGGGAGAGAGACGTTAAATACAACACAAAACAGCACACGGTTTTTCTTCTTTTTCTTCTTCTTTTCTCACCTTCGTTGCTGCTGCTGATGATGATGATGATGTTTTATATATCTAAGTATCGTCCGGTACAACACGTCCGTCGAAAAAAATATATGTAGCGTAGAAGAAAAAGAAAAGGGGGAAAAGAAGAGAAAAGAAGGCCACCACGGTGTGGATGTGTATATATAATATGAATATGCAGTATATATATGATCCTGTTGTGTTGAACCGGGACGCCCTTTCTGCCGACCTTCGTAATATATATCCACACGCCACGAGTATATATTATTATATATGTTCGTCCACGTTAATATAAGACACAAGCCGGATTAATTTTTATTAATTCCACAATATGTATAATAAACTATACATAAATAACACAGTTCTCTATATATTATATATATAATCCACTGCACTTCGAATGAAGCTTGAATAAATAAGTTGCTGAAGTTGCTGCTGCTGCTGCTGCAGCGTCCGGCTACTCTCTCACAAGCAGTCTATCCGTCCATGCGAGAGCGCGCGCCGCGTTACACACGCGGGCGGCAACGGAGCGGGAGGATGAGAGAGAAAGAAGATGGTGGGAGGAAGGGATAGATATAGAGAAGGATAGAGAGAGGGTAAAAGAGTATAGCTATAATATATGCCGCGTTGCGAGCAACTGAACGAGAGGGAAAAAGAGAGAGAGAGAGAGAGAGAGAAAGCGCTACTCGCGTACAGCGACAGCGCGAGAGACGACGACGACGACGATGAAGAAGACGATGAATGTCCGGCGTGTGCACTCACTGACTCTTTATAATACACACACTGCAGACTGCACTGCACTGCACACACTGTGTATATGTATGGCAGCTGTGAGATTCAGAAAGAGAAAAATAGACTCTTTTTCTCTTTATAACAGAAAGTGAATAGATCAAAACACGACTGGATGTGGTCCAGTAATTGAAGAACAACTTTTTAAAAATCGGGTCATATAAGAGGGATGAAAAAAGAAAATTGATGGGAGATGGAGTAAAACGACTGATAATATTATAATCTCTCTCGAGGACGACGGCACTTGCAGCTGCAGGCTTATTTATACTTGTGTATAAAATTATTGTTTTTTCTTCTCTATTATAATGATATATTTTGCGTTTTATTTAGCAGCTATATACCAAACCGAAATAAATTGCAAAAAATAAACAAACACACCCTTACACAAACACAAAGTTTCTCTTATAAAATTCTGTTGTTTGCACATACACACAACACGTTGTATGCTCCTGATTTGCTCCTGATTATACGATCCGGTCTTCCGGCTGCACTTTATGTCTCCAATTCTTGCTATAGTTGCCCCTGCTGATGCTGTTGCTGCTCTTTTTCTCTTGCTCTCTTCTTATTGGCTCTTTTTTCCTGAGCTTCTATATATAGGTATAGATATAGTTAGTATGTGTTGTCTCCGTGTCCGTATGTCTCTCTTATTCTCCTTTTCTCCGATTTTCCGGCTGTTGTTTATTAGTACTACAACCGCACCGCCATATACCGACACCGTGTTCTCTCTTTCTCTTTCTTTCTTTTTTTCCCCCCTTGCAATACATGCGTTTATATTTTCCGTCCTTCTATTTGACTTGCGTTCCCTGCTTTATCGATACCTAATGCGCTATACTTATATATTTACGTCAGTTTCGCGTTTCGCTGCAGGCAACAGTGGCGCGACTTCCTATCACCTTCTCACTTCTTACAATGATCTTCGAGACTTTCGAGTTCTATCTTCTATCTTTCTTTTATATACTTAGTCTAAGAGTATTACAAAAAGCGTAATCCTAATTATGAAAGAAAAGAAAATAGAATAAACAGTATAGGTACCTATTTGTTTTTAGATAATAGATGTAAAGAAAATATCTCACACTATGCTGTGATACTATAAGTAAATTACGGATGATCGGTTGATGCACTTTTACGAAAAATATAAAAAGCTAGTTTTAGATCACCAATATTTAAGATTGTAACTTTTATACTGGCACGTCATCTAAAATTAAATATTAAAACGAATGTTTTTATTTTTTGAAAAATATAACGGAAGTAACAAATAATTTTCGATTTGATAAAAAACGGTTAATTACCGACTAAGCAATATATCGAAATCACATCATACTGCATAAAAAATCGTGTATAGTAGCGCCAGTACTGGCTAGTGGATAATGTTTAAAACATCTGACGTTCCCTCGCGTTCGAGTTGTAACTTGTTAAACTGTAACGGTCAAAGGTGGAGGTGTTTGTTCGGTTCGCAACCGAGAAAAACTGCAGTTAATTTTTTAAAAATCTATTGTGTTAACTCGATTACCTACTTATAATCTATTTTTATATTAATTGTTTTTTTTGTAGTCAAAAGTTATAAGTTCTTTGTTTTTGCGCTAATTGATTTATAAAGCTGTATTTGAGAATAGGGTGTACTTGAGAATTAAATCAGAATTGTTGAGTTTTTTATGAGCATGAAAGTACCTATATAGGCTATCAGTTAGAAATGAAATTTAAAATAAAGTGCGATGAGTTTGTGTCCATTTTGCATAGTTGAAGAGTATGTGTTTGGTAAGGATTAAATAATAAGCATCAAATATTTTTTACGTTGCGTTTTTAGTTGTTGCATTTGGCTTACCTGTTCAGGGATAAATTTAGCCGTTATTCATTGCACCATTAAGTCTTCTTTTTATTTCTTAAAATTTAATTAATTTTTTCATTAATGAACTTGAATTGTAACACGTTTTGAATGCAAAAAAATGATACAAATATTGAGATTGTACAGTTAATCTAATTAAAAATCTATTTTGTTTTTTTTGTTACAGATTAATAGTTATTAAAAATTACGTGTAGTGAATCTTTTGTGTGAACGTCAAGAAAGTAATATGATTCAATTAGCATTTTATTATGTATAGATATTGTGTTCTTTAAGATCGCAACTATTATGTTGTTTATTGGATCAACGTTTTTATCTAAAGTTAACCATAAAAAAACAGACTTTTATAGTTAATTGTAGATAGAAATGAAGAATTCGTTAATGACTTATATAGTTGAATTCTAAGTTCTCAATATCTCGATACCTATTTGATTATAAAATATATCCTGTTTATGAGTCGTGTTTAAAAAGATTATCGAAGATTTGTGACATATAGATGAAGAGGCTAAGCTGCCGTCGTCTTCTACGTGGGATGCCGCGAGAAGGTTTGAGCTTCATTTACTAAAATTTTTGTCCAATGATTTGCAAAATTATTAAGGATTCACGATTTTAATTTTAAATTTTTTATACATTTACAAACACAAGTATTTATTTTGTATTATAATGCAGTCTCTAAGAAAAAGTTATTGATTTTTCTATTTTATATCAATTTAAATTTCGCGCGAATGTATAGTTATCACAGCTACTCCGCAGCTGCATATGTAATAGGTATTTAATAAAGCCAGTCCGTTTATCCAAAGCCCTCTTTGATAGACATTTTATCTTTGACTAAAATTTTGATTACATCTTGACTGTTGTCTTGTTAACCTTGAATGAAATAATATTAGATTTAAATTTATCTAATTTTTCATTTTATAGAAAAAAACAATATAATGAAGTATATTCAACTTAAAAAATATTTGTATCAAAAACAAATCTTTATACAGTAGTAAAAAATATAATTCAATTAATTTTAAATAGAAGCTTAAAAATTACAAATTTGTTTACTTAAATATAAGTAAAAAAATTGATTTCATAAAAATATCAACATATATTTTATTTTTTAATCTTGAAAATAAGTACACTATACTAAAACTGGTAATATAAAATGAAATTAATAATTTTCAATTGCTTTTATAATCTTTAGTAATTGAAATTATATTAAACATAAATAAATTGAAATATTGTATATACTAGTAATATTAATAATAGCTTTAAATTTTTTAATAGTAGAATATATTTATAATTGATAGCTGATATGAATAATTTAATTTACATAAATACAAAATTTTATTAAAAAAATATGACATTCTTTGTACGTCTGTACATTGTGATGATAACTTTAATAACGATAATATTAATAAAATAGAAATAATAATTATAATTGTAATAATAATGAAGTGATATCAGAACAATCCTATTATACACTAAAGCATCACATATTGTTTGCTTGTTGGTTTAAGATTTGAACATTTCAACTCTAGTAACTTACGTACTCATTATGATTACAAAATGATAATTACTGTACATCCAATGTACAATATAACAAACCCACAGCGAAAGAAACACATGTGATTGATTAGTACTCATAGATAACATTAACTTAACCACTGGAAAATATGTTACATTGTACAAATTTGTTTCATGTTATATTGATAAAATGAAACTACATATACACAAACGCCCTGTGTTTTAAAAGAAAACACTCAAATTTGTTCTTTTACAACCCATAATAAGACAATTGTACTGGATCAGACCCATCATACCTCTTTTTACAGTTAAGTAGCCTTTATAAAAACAACGAATTTTATTTAAAACCTTTAGCAGTTAAGATATTCTATATTAAACATTTTTCTATGCCTATTAATTCATTAAGTTCATTTTAACATTGTAAAAGATCGATATAGAAAAATCGAAGCTGATGAAGACTGTTTCGACTTATAGTGAAAGACAGATTTTTCTAAAATTCTAATAAACGCTGATAAATGTTTGCAAAACTTGCTGGCCTTTTCATTCTGAAACAGGCACTACTTGTTTATTCATGCAACATTTTCGTTATTTTTTAAAATTTTATAAAATGACTGACAGCATGCGTAATTCATGGCAAAAATTATTTTTTTCTTTTTTATTATTTGTATTAAAATTTTAACGTTTTGATTTTTTATAGAATGTATAAAAAATTACGTTAGTAGCATCACCAATTTTTTTAATACTGATTTCAACATTATGTAGTAATATTAAATATTTCATAATTGTAATAACAAAAGAAAATAAAAAGTTACTTGGCGTAACAAAATTTAAACACATGTATAAACAACATTTCAAAATTTAATTTGAAAATATAAAATTTTAATACATACAAGTATTGTACATAAATCTATTTGAAATCGCTATGAAGGTGGTTATTGGACAACTAAATGAAATATTTTACTCAATACAATATATCCTTAATCATTAAGTGATTGACTAAAATAACTCAATCACTTTTTTAGCAATCACTTTCATTATTGCCAAAACCCAAGAAACTAAATTGATAATTTATAAACAAAAAATTTTGATTGCTGTGACTGTACAAAAATTAACGATATATATTCTTACAAAATTTACAAAAACAAAGTGAATGGCTGCACGTACTGCTAGTTAATTTTATAAAATATTAATCTTGACAAATTTACAATATATAAATAAACTAGAAGTGTCATTTCATCACTCGGGTAACGCACGATCGCATTTAGTCTGAATCTTAACACTTAGAAAAATTTATCGAACTAACTATGGCCTCCCATTGACGGCAGTCTGGCCAAAGCTTGTGCTAGTGGCACCATCGGAAAGAGATCTTTTTCGTGGCCTCGAGCACGGCGGAGACGTTCTTATCTGAATGTGACAGACCGCACTAGGATTTTCATCCACCTCTGCATCATTTAAATTAGGCTTCTTGGCACTCGAGGAGGCAGTGACCTCCGTCTGACCGGGCGAGTGTCTGCGCTTGAGATTGCTCGACTCCTGTTTCGTCGAAGCCATCGAGGAACGTGTCTTTCTTGGTTGATGATCTAGCGTAGCCTGCATGCGTTCGAGAGCAGCGCGCAATGGCAACAGTCCCACGGCGAACGGAATTTCTGCGCTCGTTGAGTACTCGAGAAATTCTTCGCTCATTTCGCCATCTTCGGTAACGTCCGACATGTCGCCCCACAACGCTCGATTGACCGAAGAGGCCGTCGTACTCGGTTTCGTCGCGTTCTCGCTCGTCTGGTGGCCATCAATTGTAGCAACAGGCGTGGCACTAGTAGCCTCTGACTTCTCTGGAGTAACTGTCATCTTTTCCATCGACTTTGGTTTGCCGAGGTCTTTCTCACCATTTTTCGTCAAGTGATGCTTCGACGTCCTGCGCAGCGGTCGCGAATGATTTTTTCGCACTGACGGCGGCGTCAGGAGTACTTTAACATTAGGAACTCTTCGCTCTAAATCTTTGTTTTTACGTTTTGTTCGAGAAAATAATTTCATATTCGAGGGAGAACGATTTTTCTTGCGATCCCTGTGCTTGGATTTTATCCTAGATGAAAAACTCTCATCGTTCTCCTGCTGATTCAAACGTACACTTCGCCTAAGCACAGGAGGTCTGTCCTCCTCCTCCTCTTCCTCTTCATCTTCATTGCTGTCTTTTTCATCGGCACCCGACGTTAAGGCAGTTCGCGCATTCAGCAGCTCGAACGTGTTCGAAGGACAAAAATCACTTAACGAGCATCCTACTATCGACTGTATACTCTCGCTGTTGAAGCTCAGCAAGTAGTCCGAGCTCTCGCTATCCAAGTTTGTTTTCAGAGTAATCGGTGCTTCTTCGTTTGACGAGTCATCAGCCAGGTCTATACGATTCGATGTAAGAGGCTGGGGCAACGTTTTTTCAAAATGCGTATGTCGCTTCAGCGTATTTTCCCCGTTAGCTTTGCGTTTTTTGTGCGTGTATACTTTGGAGCACTGACCTACCCGATTGATCTCGTTATCCGTCGAATCGGGTGTCAGATAAACCTGTGAATGCTCCTCATTTTTAATGCGACCGTTGCTCACGAATTCGCAGCACCGCTCGTACAGTGTCGTTCCCTCTGAATCTTTCTCGCAGTTCTCCGAGTCAAGGGTCGACGACGTATCGCTCAGCGATTCAACGGATTTCTCTCTTAGAGCGTGTTTTTTACGCAAAACATCATCTTTTACTATCTCGCCATTTCTGTGCACGGCAGAGTATGCGGCGTTATTCTTTTTTACAAGGCCACAAGGCTCATCGTATAAACAACGATCGTTCGTTGGGCTATCTGTCATGTTTCTCGAGTTACTCTCATCGAGGTAATTTCTTTCGCATTCGGAGTCGCTGCTCTCTAAACCATCGAACGACTGACCATTGCTAGTAGATTTGTTTGCAAAGCTTACACGGATGCCGTTATCATCATTGCTTATCATCCCATTTAGTCGACCGCTGCCTCCTTCTTTTGGCAAGTATTCTCCCTTGTTGTCATTGTGATCTTGTAAAGGTGAACCTACCATTTTTTCAACAAGAGACTCAAGTTCTTTTACCTAAAGAAGAAGAAAGGTTAATTGTAAAGGTTAGATATGCCTTGAAGAATAAAAAATGTGTTTATGACTTGTATACTTACTTTGAATAATCTAGCTGCAGCTAGTAATGATGGCAAATGAACGTGAGATACAGTTGTTTCACCGCAATACATAAATTCAATCATGGCTTTTAAAAGACTAAAATCTAAGTCTTTAAGCATAATTGTATCTAGTTCAGGATCATTTGCAAATAATTCCTGTAAAAGAATATATGTTGATTAGATATTTTGATAAATTTATGTACTTCAGTAGAATACATTTTTCAAAGTAAATGTTTTTTACAATAAAATTATGTAACTACTCATAAAATACATTAAAAGAATTTTAAATAGCAATTGATTAAATGATTTAAAGTGTTGACCTACATTGTGTTACAAGCTTATTTATTTCACATAAACGTTGGCTAAAATTTTTTTAATACAAACCTCGAAGTAGAGGCTGCAGGAAGCTAGTACAAGTTTGTGCACTAGTATTTTTTGACCATCACATATAAGAGTAACATCGACTAGTGTCTGTCTAGCTAATAATCCACTAAATCTTTCTGTAACATAGGCTGCGTGGCCTGGCCACTGCAGCACATATTCTCTGCCACATTCCACCATGATTAATAGTTGGCTCAACTGGAATAAAAATTAAACTATTATTTTTAAATTGTTGAGATTAATTTTCAAATATTAATTATACTATGTAGAGTAATAGAATATACATATAAAGTGTCTGATGTACTTTATATCAAAATTGAATCATTTTTTTTCTATAAATTAATACTTTATTACAAGTACTGTAAATCTTCACACAAGTAAAATTAGGTTTAAGTGTATATTTTCAACTTCTTAAACCAAGAACATAAACTAAAAGCAAATTTTACACACATTAAAATGATAAGATTCATATAAAAAAGATAAATAAAACTTGCTATAAATAATATTGGATTTTTTTTTAATTAACTGATTTGTTTAATACTTTGCACAAATAAGGATACAAATAAAAATGATCTAAAAATTTTTTGTCACAGTTGAGTAAAATTTTTACATCTAAATCTATTTATATAACCCCTTTTCTTTGGGTTAGGTAAGCTAAGCGTTAAATCTAAAATTTGTGTGAATAAAATCCAAAAATTCCAATGTCATTGTGGACATACAGAAATAGATAGATTACACGAATATGTTAACAAATATTGTTGCATGATACTATGAAACAACAGTCGAATCTTTACAGTAATACCCTATAAAAATTATTTCAATATGTCGAGCATTCCAACAAAACCATTGTTAAAAAAACACTTGAAACTCTCTATCTTTTGATTTAACAAGCTAATAACCAACAACCTAAATAAGTTGAATATCTTGCAAATACTTAGATATTGGTACGCCTATCAAGGGCACAGCCATATTATCTCAGAATTATATAAAACTCAGCATTATAACTTTCACCTTCTCAAGCCTAACACTTTCTATGATAGAAAAAGTACCTTCTGGTATATTTTCAACACCTTTTGTTCTCTATAAAAGCCATAATTCAAAATGAAAAAATGAGTCGAGGATTAATTTCCATATCTCTTGTTCTGTATCTCGGGCCAGGGCCGTTGTGCTCGTGAGTGCCGTCTCGAGGTCTTAGAAAGGTAAACAAGGTATCCCTGAGCGGGGGCATGGCATCGACGAAAATAAAATGCTCATCAAGCCTCGACGAAGACGAAGACGACATCAATGATGCCGTAATATTGGAGTTTGTCTGGAGTGGCTGACGTCTTCCTCGGCGACAGCATCAGTAGCAGGAAATGTTCAACTCCAGATACAAGTACATACAAGTCGAATAACGATTTGGTACAAATAAGATTCAGATAAGAATAAAGGGGAGGAGGAAAAAAGTAAAATAAAAGAGTAGCGAATTTCGTGGGGGTAGATATATAGATAGACGCCAGGAATATATATTATTAGACGTAGTTAGGGTAGACATACATATATAAGATTATATATACTAACCAGTGGTAGCAGCAGGAGCTCGTAAGAGCCTGGCTCTTTGGCTCTAACGCTCGTCAGAGCCTCAGCTGCTCCTCCTCCTGAGGCTGATTGTTATTATAATTACTATTATTGCTATTGATAATATTGCTACTGGTATTCTTATCAGTCCTTTTAGTCGTCTCGTACGAATGTGATGGTGAAGGAGGTCGCATGAGCAGCCGTCTTGTTACAGTAATAGTAGATACAGGGTAGTCGTCGTCCAGTGGCGATGAGCGCCTCGACCGCCGTCGCCGCCTCACGAACATGGAGAGGAAGAGCAAAGGCTTCGTCGTCGGGTATTTGCTGTTTTACTTTATTGACAGTCCTCGTCGTCGTCTACCTGATACTATAATTTTTTTGATTTTGTATATATACTATTATATACTGCTTGTGTGCTCTTCTCTTTTGGATATATACCAAATGTCCCTCGTCTTCACGAGTAGTAGGTATACATACAGCTGCCTTTTGCTGCGCTGAGATGGTGCTGCTGCTGCCTGCTGTACCCCGCGCGCGTCGCTCTTCTGCAGCCTGCTGCTATAGTCGACGGACTGGGACTCCACAATATTCCACACACTCTCTTTCTTTGGATGTATTTTGTTTGTGTACCTATGTGTTTGTACAGTCCATAAGCATACGCGCAGTATTATAGCAGCAACCAGGCTCTTCTCTCCTGCCCCTGCCTGATGCCGTTCAATCTTTCTTTCTCTTTTACCTTTGTGTATTCTCGTATATGTTGTGCTCTCTCACTTTTCCTCGTATTATAGTATATATATATATATATATATATATATATATATATATATATATATA